>PVKA01007336.1:7444-78465 GCA_004027165.1 Ctenomys sociabilis
TTTGCTTATCATCATTCAAGACACAGGCTACTTAGGGGGGCCTGGGAGATGACTCAGTAGAATAAGCACTTGGCCTGACAAGCTCAAGGGCCTGAATTCAATCCCTGGTTCTGCCAATAATAAATACATACATACATACATACATACATACATACATACATACACCCAAGACATAGGCTACTAGTATCTCTTACAAAATGGTTAAAATTTGAGGAAATTATGTTTATAAAACTCCTGGCACAGTATCTAGTTATACTTAACATTCAGTTCATGTTCATGTTGACAAGTAATGACAAGCATTACTGTCATTTGACTGCTAGTGGTGACCCTGGGGTGAGACAGGATAGGCCCTGGACAGGCTCCTGGCCTTTTAGCCCACTTAGTGCCATCTGATAGCACAGTTGTCAAGGGTTCTAGCTGACCAGTTTAAATACTAGGCATTTTTCTCATTGGTCATTTGTTTATCATTTTGTTTTAAACAAGATTTATTTTTTTTTTTTAACTTAAGTTTTTTAAACACACGTGCATGCATATGCACAGTACTTTCTTTTGCTTTTTAAAAACAAAACAAGAAAATGAAAAAACCCTCAACTGGTCTGTGGTTTATGCTGTGTGGTTACCAGCCTCTGGAAACTGCTTGTGCCATCAAACATTCTTTAGTGGGCCAGGGAAGACTGTAAGGAAGACCCAGGCCCAGGGAAAGTAGTAGGACTTGAGCTTGTATCTTCCTTTGAATTAGAGCTTTGACAGCTTGGCAGTCCCTGTTCCATTTTATAGAGCCCCAGTGTATCAGGTATGTACTTTTTGTGGGAGCAGCTGGATTGGCTGCTGGTGATTACTACATTTGTTTTAACTAAGAACATATAAATGTGACCAAATGTTTTTCACTGATGAAATACATGGGGATACTTTTGAAATCACATTTGTGGTTTAAGCCAAAATTTTAGAAGCAGCTGATCTCGCAGGAAGTAGTCAAAAATGTTTTCTTGGTGTCTTAACTGGGAAACGTAGGTGTGGTTAAGTCACAGAGGCAGTATTCAGTTCCTGTCACTTGTGGTTTAAATTTTACAACATTTATCACAATAAAGTGATAGGCATTGTGGGCTACAAATTTAGAAGCACAAATGTTCATAAATTTATTTTTGGCCTTAGGAACATGGCAACTGGAGCTCTGCTTGTTTCTTGCATAGAGTGTTTAAGAGGTTCTTGATTGGGGGCTGCAGAAAATTGTGCCCCACTGCGAATGAAACACGTTTCATAACATCCCCTGCTGTGCAGAGGTGCTATTGGGGTAGCGTGGCCCACTTGCTGTTCGAAAGGACTAAACATCAGTCTTCTTTCCCTTATTTGTACTTTGAGGGTGTGGTTGTATATTCCTCACAGGTCCTGATAAAATGGAGTGGGCCCTTTCTCAGAGTGCGCAGTACCTTGGCTGAGAGCTGGCGCTTGCTGGATCAGCATTGGCTCTCTTGCCCATTTTCTCTCACTTTCTTCTCTCAGTACTCATCAGTGTGAAGGGAGTCTCCTGTGTAGCAATTTATTATTACAGGAAGATGAAGAAACCTGAGTGTGCAGAGCAGTCTAAACTCTGAGTCATGTCCTGGGAACTCTTGTCTCAGAAATACTGACCACAGGGTGCACAAGAACTGTGAGTAGTGATGTTAGATTATACTGTAAGCAAATGTGGGTAAGCATGAGAAAAACTACTCTATAAAGAGTCACTCTGCCAAAGGGAGGAAGTGCTGTTGTTGCATGTGACTTTTGTTAACTAGGGTTAGAAGTCTGTCTGTCTCGCACCTGTTAGTAGTCATGTCCCAGACTAGCCCAGGGAGTCGATTTTTCATTGAGTTGAGTTAACTGACTTAGAATTTTGTTTATTTGCTATTTGCTTATTCATTTTTTAATTCATCATGTATTTGTGGGTACTGCTATGAACTTGCCTCAGCACGGATAATTTTATTTAACTCCTGTAACTTGTGAGGTCTATGTGGTTTATCTTCGTTGTACACATAAACATCTAATACTATAAATTTCCCTGTAAGCGCTGGTTTAGTTTTATCCACCAGAATGAATGGATTTATTTGGTTAGTTAGTTACTTAGTTAGTTAGTTAGTTATAGACAGGATTGTGCTGGGCAGTCCAGGGTGTCTTTGAACGCACTGCATAGCCAGGCTGGCCTCCAGCTCATGGTCCTCTTCCTGCCTTGGCCACCCAAGGGCTAGGATGACACATCAGCACACCTGGCTCACCCACCAGATTTTAATATGTTGCATTTTGTTAGATTTAAAATATTTTCTAATTTTCTTCAAATTATTACTTTCCAAATATTTGTAAATTTTCATTTTTTTATTGATTTCTAGTTCAATTTATGCTGAACCATAAAGTCTGTATGTTAATCAATTCTTTTAAATTTGTTAGTTTATTTCATAACCCAGTTTTATAAATTATCTGTGTACTTGAAAAAAAGGCGAATAATTCTACTGTTGGGTGGAGTGTTCTGTGAATGTCAGATTACATAGGTTGATAATATTGTACATGTCTTTTTTTATCCTACTTGTTGTATCAGTTATTCAGAGAAAAGGAGATTCTCCAAATATGATTCTGAATTTGTCTGTGTCAACTTTCAGTTCTGTATGATTATGAATTTGTCTGTGTCACCTTTCAGTTCCATCAGTTTTACTTCAAGTTGTAAAGATATTAGTTAGCCTCCCCATTCCTCCTTCTTCCTTCCTACTGGGGATTGAATCCAGAACTTTTGCCCTGAGCTACACCCCTGCCTTTTTGTTTGTTT
Organism: Ctenomys sociabilis; assembly: GCA_004027165.1. Lineage (NCBI taxonomy): Eukaryota > Metazoa > Chordata > Mammalia > Rodentia > Ctenomyidae > Ctenomys > Ctenomys sociabilis. Next base: position 10,236 of record PVKA01007336.1, read on the forward strand.
GTTTTGTTTTGTATTTTGTGCAGGGTCTCAGTATGCAGCTCAAACTCATAGTGATCCGCCTGTTTTCAGCCTCCCTAGTGCTAGGATTACAAACATGTACCACCATGCCTGAAATTGGTCACAGACTCAGCCTGGGGGTAGGGCCTGTGTGGCATGTGGTGCCAGGGATTGAACCCCAGTCCCTGTGATTGCCTAAGCAGGCACTTAGTTTGCTGAGCTGTCTTGTTGGCCCTGACCCTTACGTCTGCCTTTTTATTTTGAGTTAGGGTCTTACTAAGTTGCCCAGGCTGTGTTTGAATTGTGGTACTCCTTCATCCTCCCAGAATACTAGAATTACAGGCATACATGACCATGTTTGGTTGACTATAACTTTTTATGTGGGTGGGTGAGTTTGTTTATTTGTTTATTTATTTATTTATTTATTTATTTATTATTTAATGTATTTTACTACGGGATCTCACTACACAGATTGGGCTGGTAGCGATCTTTCCTGTTTTTCAGCCTCCCAAGTGCTGGGATTGCAGATGCATACCACCATGCCCAGTCTCAGTCACTGCCTCAGGGGCTGGTGAAGTGCCTCAGAATAATTGCTTGCCTGGCAAGCTCAAGGGGCTGAGTTCAATCCCTGGTTCCACCAAAAAGAAAGAAAGAAAGAAAGGGGGGGGGGAAGAAAGAGAGAAGAGAAGAGAAGAGCACCTCAATCACTGCCTCAGTGTGCCCTGGGAATGGGGCTGGCATGGCAGACCCGGGATTGAGCCCTCAATCCCAATCCTTGCATCTGCTAAAACAGGTGCTTTAATCCATTGAACTATCTGGCTGGCCCCATTTATTTATTAATTTAGTACCAAAAAATGGAATTCTGGATCTTGAGTTTTGTGTGTAGGTGCTTGTACCACTGACTTGTATCCCTGGCTTTGTGGGTTTATTTTTCCTGGTTGCTCTGTTATTAACATATGTTGACTTTTCATGGTAACATTTTATGCTAGTGTGACAGAGAAGCCTTAGGACCATCTAGATTTAGCATCCCCTCTTTATGTTGTGATTATTTTACATGCTTTGAAAACTATATTAGACAGTTTTGTAATTTTTTACTTCCATCCCTATCCATATTTTAAAGTTCTTAAGAGCAAAAGAAATAGTCTGTTTATCCACACATTTGTGAGTTTTCTTGCTTTTTCTTCCTTCTTGAAGTTTCTTGTTTCTTTCTGATACCATTTGTATTTAATATTAGCTCCGTTTGCAATAACAAAATAAGGCTGGGTGTTTTATTTTATATTTAGTAGTGTTTATAATATGTATCACATACTTTTTTTACCCCCTTGACCAATGCTTCCTCCTCTCTCCATCCCTTTTTTTTTGTTTGTATTTTTAGACAAGATCTGTCCATGCAGTTCAGATGGGCTTTCAGCTCCTGTGTAGCCCAGTCTGATCTCTGCCTCAGCTTCCTGAGTACTGAGATTACAAAGGTGTGCGCCACCACACTTGACCCCTGCCTCCATCTCTCGATCAGATTCCCTTATATGAAAAATGTCATCTCCCTACTTCCCAGTGTCCAACTTTTATGTATAATTTAGGTTTTTCATATAAGGGAAACTGTGGTTTTCAAGCTTGTGCATCTGATTTATTTCACTGAATATATGGTCTCAAGGTGCATCCATTTTCCTATAAATGGATCAGGCTTTCCTTTATGGCACAGTAGTATTCCATTCTGTGTCGTTGTCACATTTTCTTTGTCCTTCTGTGGATAGGACATGTAGGCTACTTTGAAGATTTAGCAGTTATGAGTCATGCTGCTATAAGTATGGGGATGCATACATGTGTCACTATCATATGATGTCTTCAACTACTTCAGAAAGCTGTGCAGAAGGAAACAACTGTGTCAAATGGAATTTCTAGTGTTAGTTCTTTTGAAGACTCTCTACTCTGATTTTCATAGTGGTAGAACTACATTACCTTCCCAGCAACAAGGCAGAAAGCTTCTGTTATCCCTGTAGCCTTGCCAGCATGTTACCAGATTTCTTTCTGATGGACATTCTTTCTGGGATGAGGTAGAATCTCAGTACTGTTTTAATTGTTTTTCTAAATGTAGAGCATTTCTTCAGGTATTTATTGACGATTTGAGCTGCTGCTTCTGTGAAGTGTCCATTTCAGTTGCTCATTTTTTTGATTAGGTCTTATATTTTGGGGTTAATTTTTTTTTAACTATATATTATAGATACTGGCCCTCTGCCTCAGGAATAGCTGGCAGAAATATTTTCCTACCCAATAGGGTTTCTTTTCACTTTGTTAATTGTTTCCTTTACTCTGCAGAGGCTTTTTACTTTGGTGTGACCCCATTTGTTGATTCTTAGGACCATTTCCTGTACAGCTAGAACTGTGCTCAGAAAGTCCTTGCTCACATCTCTAACATCAAGAACTTGACCTATTTCATATTCCAACAGATTAAATGTTTTTTTACAAAAGATTGTTTCTGTTTTTGCATTTAGTTCTTTGATCTATTTTGATTTTAGTTTAGTATATGGTGAGAGATATGAGGCTAGACTTAATCTTCTGTATGTGGAATGCCAGTTTTCCCAGCACCATTTATAAAAGAAGCTGTCTTTCCGCCAGTTCATGTTTTTGGTTCTCTTGTCAAAGAGTTGAATATACTTTTGGTTGTTTTTACTCCTCTGTTCTGTTCCATTGATTTTCTTTTCTTTTTTTTTTTTTTTTAATTTTTATTTTATTGAAGTACAAATATCAATGAGACAGTTTTAAGATACCTGACAAGATGAATTTGATAAATTAATACATTGCAAACTGTTTTCATAATGTTTTGGTATCATAGAAGGTGCATACATGATATTATATTTACAGATATTATTATACCATATGTCTCTTATCAGTAAATTAAGAGAGTGTAGCTGTTTGCGTATCTTATTTTTTATACCTGAATTACATCAAAGATTCGATAATTAATACTTTCTACCTTGTTATTTTCCTAGTGGTTGTCCATAGTACTAGAAGCTGACATAATATCCTGTCCAACCACCATTAGTGCAAATCTTGCCTCTCATAGAATTATGTAGAAGCACGGTGTTATCTATCCCAACTGTACTGTCTATACACACACATCATGATTCTTCCTTTCTATACCCCTTCCTTTATATACACCTGTCAAAGATGGGCACTCCATTGTCATTCAACTATTTTAGGTGCCTGAACTCTATGACACGATCCAACACAGTTCAGCATTACACAACAATTTGAGGACCCTGTTATATCTTTGTTCTTTATATATTCTAGACAGCAGACCTTTGTCTGATTGCTTATTAGTTAGGATTTTTTCAAAATTTGTGGGTTGTCTTTTCACTCTGTTGACAATTTCTTTTGACATGCAGAAGCTTCTCAAGAAGAGTTGATCCCAGTTGTTGATTCTTTCAAGTGCTTCCTGTGCATGCATATATGTTTGTTCATGAACTCTTTACCTACCCCTATGTCTTCAAGAGTTCCTCCTACTTTCTCTTCCAGGAGATCGAGTGTTTCTGTTTTAATGTTTAGATCTTTAATCCATTTTGACTTTAACTTAGTGCATGGTGATAGAGCTAGGTCAAATTTTAGTTTTCGGCATGTAGAAAGCCATGTTTTCCAACACCATTTGTTAAAGAGGCTATCTTTCTTCCAGTAAGTATGATTGGCCCCTTTGTCAAAGATCAGATGGTTGAGTATGTTCATAGATGCTTCTGTACCTTCTAATCTAATCCATTGATCCTCAGGTCTATTTTGTTGCCAATACCATGTTGATTTTATCACAGTGGCTTTGTAGTATAATTTCAAGTCAGCAATTGTGATCCCTCCTGCCTTATCTTTGTTGGCCAAGATTGCCTTTGCTATTCTAGGTCGTTTGTGGTTCCAAATAAATTTTAGGAATGATTTCTCTAGGTCTGGGAGGTATGTTGGTGGCAGTTTGATAGGGATTGCATTAAATCTGTACAGCAATTTTGGGAGTATGGCCATCTTCATGATGTTGGTTCTTCCTATCCAGGAGCATGGAATATCTTTCCATTTTCTGAAATCCTCTATAATCTCTTTTCTTAGGGTGTTGTAATTTTCTGTGAAAAGATCTTTGACTTCCTTGGTTAAGTGAATCCCAAGGTATTTCATTTTCCGCAGTGCTATTGTAAAAGATAGATATTGTTTCTGTTGTTTTCCTTTTAGTGTGCTTGTTATCTGTGTATAGGAATGCTATTGACTTTTGAGTATTGATTTTGTATCCTGCTATGCTACTGAATTTCCCTATCAGTTCTAGTAGTTTCTTGGTGGAATTTTTGGGGTCTTCCAAGTAGAGTATCATGTCATCTGCAAATAATGATAATTTGACTTCTTCTTTACCTATTCCTATTCCCATTCCCTTTATTTCTCCCTCTTTTCTAATGGCTGTTGCTAATGATTCCAAGACTATATTGAATAGGAGGGATGATAGAGGACATCCTTGTCTTGTACCTGATTTAAGAGTAAAAGATTTCAGTTTTTCCCCATTTAGGATTATATTAGCTTTTGGCTTGTCATAGATGGCTTTTATCACGTTAAGGTAGAATCCATCTATTCCAATTTTCTGTAGGACCTTGAACATGAATGAATGTTGGACTTTGTCAAACGCTTTCTCTGCATCAATTGAGATGATCATGTAGTTTTTAGATTTCAATCTATTAATATAGTGTATTACATTTATAGATTTTTGAATATTGAATCATCCTTGCATCCCTGGGATGAATCCTACCTGGTCATGGTGTATGATTTTCTTGATGATTTGCTGTATTCTATTTGCCAGAATTTTGTTGAGTATTTTTGTGTTTATGTTTATGAGGGAGATTGGCCTTTAGTTCTCCTTTTTGGTTGTGTCTTTCCCTGGTTTTGGAATCAGTATTATACTTGCCTCCAGAAATGATTTTGGGAGGACTGCTTCCTTTTCAATTTCATTGAAGAGTTTGTGGAGTGTGGGGATTATATCTTCTATAAATTTCTTATAGAATTCAGCTGTGAATCCATCAGGACCTGGACTTTTCTTTGTCGGTAGGTTTTTTATTATGCTTCGTATTTCGTTGGCTATTATTGGCTTATTGAGAGTTGTTATATCTTCTTGGTTCAGTTTTGGTAATTTGTACCTTTCGAAGAATTTGTCCATTTCTTCTGTGTCTTCTGTGAGTAAAGATTCTCCAAATAACTATTGATAATCTTCTGAATTTCCACTGGGTCTGTGGTGATTTCACCCTTTTCATACCTTATTGCATGTACTTGAATTTTCTCTTGCCTCTTTTTGATGAGGTTGGCTAGAGGCTTGTCAACTTTATTTAGTTTTTCAAAGAACCAGCTTTTTGATTTGTGGATTCTTTGAACTGTTTTTTTTCATCTCAATTGAATTAATTTCTCCTCCAATCTTTATGATTTCTTCCCATCTTTGCACTCTGGATTTCGTTTGCTCTTCTTTTTCCCTCTAAGAACTGTTTTCATCGCATCCCATAAATTCCGGTAAGTTGTGCTTGAGTTTTCATTGATTTGTAGATATTGTTGAATTTCTTGTTTAATTTCTTCTGCGACGCATTGATTGCTGAGTAGGGTGTTCTTTAGTTTCCATGAATTTAGTGCATTTTTCTGGTTTCTTTTGTCATTTATTTCCAGTTTCATTGCACTGTGGTCAGATAATATGCATGGGATAATTTCTATTTTCTTGCATATACTTACACATGACCTGTGGTCTATTTTGGAAAATGACCCATGTGCAGCTGAAAAAAACGTGTATTCAGCTGTGGCTGGGTGGAACACTTTGTATATGTCCACCAGGTCCATTTGTGCCAAGCTGTGGTTCAGTTCTGCTACTTCCTTGCTAATTTTTTTGTCCGGTTGATCTATCTTTTTGAGATGAGGGTGTGTTAAGGTCTCCTGTTAAGATTGTATTCTTAGACATTAGGTTTTTCATGTCCATTAAGATTTTTCTTACATAGTTGGGTGCTCCTGTGTTTGGTGCATAGATATTTATGAGTGTTACCTCTCGCTCTTGAATTTTTCCCCTGACCAATGTGTAGTGGCCTTCTTTGTGTCGTTTGATCATTCTTGGTTTGAAGTTGAGACTGTCTGAGAACAGAATTGCTACTCCTGCTTTTTTCTGAGGTGCTGGGGCATGTAGTATTGTTTTCCATCCTTTGACTTTGAGCCTATGAATGTCCTTTTGAGTTAAGTGTGTTTCTTGTATACAGCATGTTGTTGGATTTTGTTTCCTAATCCACTGTGCCAGTCTATTTCTCTTAATTGGAGAATTGAGTCCATTTACATTGATGGTTATAATTGAAATGTGCTGACTTATGTTTGTCATGATATTTACCTGGTGTTGTTTATTCCTTTGTATCCTGTGTTTAATTGTCTGTCCTGTTTAGTGGGTTCTTTTATTCTCATTCATGGAGTTCTGGTCATTGTGGTCTCTCTAGAACATCTTTCAGCAGCCTGTGAAGGGATGACTTTGTCATCATGAAATTCTTTAGTTGTTCTTTGTCATGGAAGTATTTCACTTCTCCATCAAATTTGAAAGAGAGTTTTGCAGGGTATAATAGTCTGGGCTGGAATTTGTTTTTGTGTAGGACTTGAAGAACTGCTCCATGCTCTCCTTGCCTTCATTGTTTGTGTAGAGAAGTCGGCTGTAATTCTGATGGGTTTTCCTTTGAATATGATATGCTTCTTCTCTCTAGCAGCTTTCAGTATATTATTTTTGTGTTGGATTTCTGGTATCTTAACTATTATATATCTTGGCATGTTTTTACTTGGGTTGAAGTTATTTGGTGTTCTGTATGCTTTGGTGACCTGAATGTTGGATTGTTTCCTCATATTTGGGAAGTTTTCTGTGATTACTTCTTCCCAAATTCTTTTTATGTCATTTGTATTGACTCCTTCATTCTCTTTGATACCAGTTATTCTCACATTGTTCATCCTGGCGTCATCTTGCAGATGATGGATTAATTTTTTCCTGCATTCTCGTTGTTTTAAAGAGATCCTTTCTCATCTTTTCACTAGCTGCTCCGGCATCTTCAAGATCTGAAACTCTGTCTTTGCTTTCACTCAAACGGTTTTGTAGACTTGTGATTGATATTTTTGGTTCTTCTATATCTCTTTTACTCTGTTTCATGTGTTCTATTTCGTTTTCTGTATTGCTCATTCAAGGAATCCATCATATTTCTGATCTCAATTTTTTTATCCATGTCTTCTTTACAGGTAGTTATTAATTCTTTTTCTGCAGTGTTTCTTCCAAATTGGGTTTCCTCTGTATATTTCTGGACTTGTTTCTGTATTTCAGATGCAATGATTTCAAAGAATTTTTTTTTTCAAAGAATTCTTTTTTGATTTCAGAAATTATTTCTGCTTTGAGTTCCTCATGACCTTTCTGCTGTTGTGTCTTTGCTTCAGATGCTGTAATTCATACGTTTCAGCTGGAATACTGCTCTCTGCACTTGTTCTGGGTGAGCATTGTTTTTACACCCAATGTTTCTGGAATTCATTCTTTATTTCAGATACTATGTATTCAGATATTTCTTTTTTAATTTGGGGAATTACTTCTTCTCTGATTTCCTCTATACCTTTCTGCTGTTGTTCCTTTGCTGCTATATCTGTTAATTCATTCATTACAGCTGAGCTAGTGTCCTCTGCCCTTACTGGTGGACTCGAGGTCTGGGATTGTGTTTTTTCCCCTTGTCTTTGTCATTTTGTATAGCACTGACTTTTGACTTTTGGTGTAGAGCTTTGCTGTGGCTATAACCTTAGCTTGTTATGAGATTCGGGTGCCAGTCTATTAAGTTTGAGATTATCCAGGTATGCCTATCCTGGATCTAGCTGTTGTGTTCAGTTCCTTTTTGCTGCAGCTCCTGTGGTTCCCCTTTGTTGGTTCCCTGTTCAGGCCAGCACAAATGGAACACACACTTACTGATCTGGGAAGCCTTGTGAGTTGTGCAAATTCCCACTCACTGGGAGAGCTTGGGTGGGATCCAGGAGACCACTGGAGTCAGCAGCTGTCTCAGGCCAGTCTCTTGGGCTGAGTGGCCATGGGCGGGATCGAGGATGTTCCATTGATTTTCATGTCTGTTTTGTGCCCGATACACTCCACTTCTATCATGGTAGCTTTGTAAAGTGTGATGTCTCCACTTGTTACCCAGGATTTCTTTTGGTATTCTGAATTTCTTCAGGCTCCATATGGATTTTAGGATTGTTTTCTCCACTTCTGTTGGTTCTGCCTTTCTAGGAACAGGACATATTCTTCTATTATCTTATGTCCTATTCAGTTTCTTTTCTTAGAGTCCCGTAGTTAAAGGTCTTTTGGGTTCCCAGATAGGTTGATTTCCAAATACTTAGTTTTCTTGGTGCTATTCTGCAAGGTAATTTTTTCCCCTAATTTTTGTGTCAGTGGGCCTATTATTGTTGTACAGAAATACCATTGGCTTTTGAGTGTTGATTTTGTATCCTGCTATATTATTGCATTTTGTTATCAATTCCAACCGTCTTTTGGTAGGTTTTGGGAATTTTTGTGCAGAGAGGAGCATGTTACCTATTGATAATTTTCTTTCTTTCCTATACATATCCCTTTTTTCCTTTTTCTTGCCTAATTGCTCATGTTAATGTTTTGAGTACTGTGTTGAACAGGAATGATGATAATGGACATCTTCATCTTGTTCCTGATTTTAGAGGGCAAGTTTTCAATTTTCATTTCATATGGTGTTGGCAGTAAATTTGTCATAAATGGCGTTTATCAGATTGAGAAAAGGTTCTTTTGTACTCTTGTCATTGATGTTATGAAAAGATAGTTGATTTTGTCAAAGGCCTTTTCAGTCTATTGAGATGATTATGTGATTTTTGCCCTTTTATGTGGTGCATTACATTTATTGATCTGCATTATGGAACCATCCTCCATCCCTGAGATGAAGCTTACTCAGTCATAATGTATGATCTTTTTGATAATTTCTTGTATTCTGTTTGCAAGTATCTTGTTCAGGGTTTTTGTGCTTTTTCTATGTTCATTAAAGAGATTGGTCTATAATTCTTTCTTATAATTGGATCCCTGTATTGTTTTAGAATTGGGGCAATACTAGGTAGCTTCCAGGAGTGACTTCGGGAGTGTTTCTTCCCTTTCAGTTTTGTTAAGGGGCTTTAAGACTACTGGTGTTAGATCTTCCGTGAAGTGTTTGTAGAATTCAGCAGTGAATCTCTGGACCTAGGCTTTTCTTGGTAACCTTTTTAAAAAAATTACTGCGTCAGTGTTATCTGTTCCCGGGTTATTCAAGTTTCCTTAAGTCTTTGGGTTCAGTTTTGGTGATTCATATCTATCTAAGCACCTATTCATTTCCTCAGAATTCTAGTTCATTGGGCTCTTGTGGTGTCCTCCCTACACCAGAGGCCCCTTTGTCCATTTTCCCTAGACTGTCTAAGCAAGATGTGTCCTTGCTCCTGCTGGTAGATGGGAAATGCCTCGACACTCTGTTCTCTGCTGGAATTAGGCTGTGAGGTGGGGATTCAAATGGACCTTGGATTAAATGTCAGTGCTGGTTGTTTGAATCTGAGTCTTTCCTATAAAGGGCAGGCTGTTGTCCTTCCCAGCATGAACTCATTCTCAGGAGGGTCTCTCTCTTGCTGCAGTCATCTCTTGTGGTTGTCTCTCAGCCAGCCACTTGGGGAGGTCACATTGGAGTTCCCGCCACTGCTAGCCAGGCCTGAGATTTCTCCCTGGTTTGCTGCCTTTCCTAAGTTACCTTCTCTCCCTAGGCATACTGTTGTCTCAGATCAGGTCCATCAGTTAGTGTGTCTCTCTGTAGCACCCCTATGCTTAGGGGAACCAGAGTGTATAGGTGGCTTGGAGTTGGGGGTGGCTGTGCCTTTATGCTACTTGGCGGTGGATGTCTGGTGCAGGCTTTCCATGGACCTGCTTTCTCGCACCCAGTTGTGTGGTTTAAATAGCAAGTTTATACTATATTCTCATAGTTCTGATGGTAGAAGTCCCAGACAATGGTATGGGCAGTTTTACTTTCCTGCTGAGAGCTCTTTTGGTGGTTTGAAGATAACTCCCCCTTGCTACATGTTCATGTCACCTTTCTTGTGTGCACACACAGATGATTATGTGATTTTTGCCCTTATGTGGTGCATTACATTTATTGATTTGCATTATGGAACCATCCTGAATCCCTGAGATGAAGCTTACTCAGTCATAATGTATGATCATGTCTCTTCCTCTTTAAGTGCACCAGTCCCGTTGGATTATGATCCTACCATATCACTTCATTTGACCATTATTACCTCTCTGTAGTTCCTGTCTCCCTTAAGTAGAGTCACACTGAGGAATAGTTCTTCAAATATGAATTGGGGTGAAGAGGGACACAGTTCATTTTCTAACTCTAAGGACCTCATTGGTGCTACAATAGTATCTCTCAGTAATGGATACAGTTGTGCCATCTTTAAGTTGCTGTCTGTTGGTTGTATTTTAAGAAATCCTCAAGGGGCCAGGGAGATGGCTCAGTGGAATAAGCGCTTCCCTGGCAAGTGCAAGGCCCTGAGTTCAATACCCGGTTCGACAAAAAAAGAAAAAAAAAAAAAAAGAGAGAGAGATAACACACACATAACATAGCAATTGTACTCTTGGGCATTTTTCACAGGAAAATTAAGAAATCCTCAATATTTGCTTGTTTTTTTTGTACCACATTATTTTTGAACCCCTTTACCTTTTTTTTTTTTTTCTTCTACTGGCCTTGGGAGTAAAGCAGCCTGGATTATATCAGGTAAAGTATTTAATTAGTGTATTGTCAGGAAAACAGAAACTACAATTAATGATTTCAATAGAAAATTCATCTCAGTAGTTATCATACAGTCAAAGACAGATGATTTGTGGTTGAACAGACATCATACAAGTAGCAGGAATGAGAGATGGGTAATGTTGGACAAAAGAAGTTTTCCCAGAAGCTCCATCAAGTGGTGACTTTTCATATTTCATGGGCTGTCTTTCTTTCTTCAGAGGAGGTTAGGACATAGCCATGTCCGGTGCTCTTTTTACTAAGGAAGAAAGAGAATGGATATGGGGCAGGCAGCTAAAGTCTCAGCTCTCTCCTTGTACTTCTGACAAGCCCCACTTTGCAAGAACAGTTATCTGTGTGCTTTTAGCGTGGCTTCTCATTGGTTTTAAGATTTTAAGTGATACTCATTTGTTAGTTTGTTTTCAGCTAAGGTGGCAACTCTGACAGTAAGGGACTAGTGTAAAATTAGGGTCATTCTTATATACAGTCTCTAAATTCTTTAATGGTTCAGGAAGGCAGTAGATCACAGAATTTATCTTTTGTCTCACTCTCTAAAGTAATTTTCTTTCTGAGAATTTTTTTTTCTATATTTTTAGGGAAGGGTCTACAGGGTGTTCAGGATCTCACTAGATTGGACTTGTGATCCACCTGTGTTCAGCCTCTCAAGAGCTGGGATTACAGGAGCATGCCACCATGCCCAGTCTCAATTGCCATCTCAGCATGCCCCCGGAGGTGGGGGCAGTAAGGCAGGCCTGGGGATTAAACCCTTGGCCCCTGCACCTGCTTGCAAGTGCTTTAATCCTCTTTCTTAGAATGTTTTGCTTAATTTATAGCATGAAGCTTCTGTAACTTTAGGAATTTATGTTATGAGCAAATGGCTAATACAAGCATCAGGCCTAAGCGTTTGATCTTTAAGCTTTCTGTGAAGTGTGCCAAAATGTGATTTTTGACCCTGGTATGGTTTTCCCCACAGATGTTGCCAGTTTGATTATTAATTTTCCCTGGCAGCATTCTTTCATAGGCACTGCTTCCTTGCCAGTGCACCGTACGCCTGGGGTCTGTTACTGCTAAATCATTTGCTAATAGTGGTTTTCATTGCAGGTTGGATGGATGGGCAGTGTCTCTGTTTATAGTTAGAAAATGAACTGTTGTGGCTACCAGACTCTGACATGGGACAGTCAAGAAGGTTTGTTAGTGTTCAGTAGACTGTCGAGACTCTTAACCACCTAGGCTGTAACATCGAGATGAGGTGGACTGTATTTGGCTTTGATGTGGGATACCTTTTTGGGTTTGTTCTTTCTTGCCCCAGTATTCAGCCTGGATTATATCAGGTAAAGTATTTAATTAGTGTATTGTCAGGAAAACAGAAACTACAATTAATGATTTCAATAGAAAATTCATTGTAGGAAACAGGTTTCAAAGGGCTAGAAAAGCCAAAAGGGAATTCTGAGGTAATGAGGATGATAACTATAGACAGCATCTCCATGCCTAGGATTTTAAACAAAGGAGGTTGGGATTAAGAAAGTTGCAGAGGAGCAGAGGAGTGGGACCTATGCACTGTACAGAGGGCCCCCAGCGGGCTGGGAGGAGCAGGTCTGCCCACGGTGAGGCTGGTTCTAGGTCTATGGAGTGAGGGTGGGGGCAGGCATGGGCTGCTATTGTCGGTGATAATGCCTGGAGAACACTGCCACAAGAGCCAGCCCACAGCAAGAACGCGGTCCCTTCACCTCTGCAGATCTCTCTGTGCCTCCTTCACCACCCTCTGGGCAGAGACCACTGGGCTGAGGAAGATGAGCTTTAGATAGCCTCAGCTTCCACCCCACAAAGCATTCCAAGTGCTCTGAGGGTTTGCTGACCTGTGAAGTGGGTTGCTTTGTGTTTGGAAGGTCAGCAACTAAACTTAGAAGCATTTCAAGACAGGCAGGCATTTAGGTGTCATGATTTGTCCTTGAAACAAAGGTTTCTTGGTCCATGTGGTAGCAACTGTTACATATAACTTGATGGCTTCTGAGGTCAGTTCTTCTGTGTAGGAAATAGTGAAACCTAGCACTCAAGTGAGTCAGAAATTCCCAGGCTTTTTCCCATTTCTTTCTTTAGTTCCCAAGTCGTCCTAAAATTGATTAAAAATTGGGGTTTGGTATTAGGTGGCACAGGAGCAAAACCCTTTGGTGGTTTATATGTTGAGGGAAACATATGATATTGAGTGTGGGAGCTTTAGATTCCTAGTTTTCTTGTCAGAAAGGTATGGAAGATACCACTTATCTCTCATAGCTGTTAATAGCATTGAATTATTGATTTAATTGACACATATAATTCCTGTAATTCCCAGGGTACACATTTGAAAATAAATAAAAATATGTGTATGGTTAAAAAAAAAAATGATAGAGGCCGAGGAGATAGCTCAGTAGAATAAGCACTTCCCTGGCAAGCACAAGGGCCTAAGTTCAATCCCCAGTTCTGCAAAAAAAAAGAAAAACTAACTGGCATCAACCTAAAGTCAAGACAATAAGAATTGGGCTGGGGAGATGGCTCAGTGGAATAAGTGCTTACCTGGCAAGCACAAGGGCCTGAGTTCAATCCCTGGTTCCTCCCACACCAAAAACAAAACAAAACAAAAAACATTTAAAATGCTACAACTAGGAAATGAATGTAAAAGGCGTTCAAAATGGAGGGATTACAAAGCATGTGACATACACAAAACAAATAATAACATGGCATAAATAAGTTTTTCTTTGTCCATAATTATATGTAATGAGTTAACTTCTCCAGTTACAAGGCAAAGGTTGCAGGATAGCTATTTAAAAACTGTGATCCAATTCATGTTGTTTATAAGACTGAATTTAGATTCAGGCGCAGGTAGATTGAAAGGGTGGAAAAATAGACTCTGAAAACAACCAAAAAAGAGCTGGATTGGCAACACTAAATCAGATAAAACAGGTTTTAAAATAAAAATTGCAGCTTTTTATAAAAATAAAAAGTGCTGAAAGGGCTCACCTATCACAAGATGCATGATGCCCAGAATGTAGTTCTGCTCCTGTTCTGCTCGCTTACATCCTGAATCCTACACGTAGTACTACGGATTTAAAGTGTTTTGTTTGTTTGTTTTGTTTTTTTTAAATTTAGGGTCTCAACTACACAGCTTGGATTTGTAGTGATCCTCCTGTTTTCAGCCTCCCCAGAGGCTGGGATTACAGGCATGTGTTACCATGCCTGGACTTGGTGGCCAGTTTAGTGTGCCTGAGGGCGGGGCTAGTGTGGCATGCGGCCCTGGGATGGAACCCTGGTCCCTGTGCGCTTGCCTAAGCAAGCACTTAGTGCACTGAGCTATCTCACTGGCCTTGCACTGGGAATTTAAATGTTCTTGTATGTGGTAATCTAACCTGGATGCTATTTCCCTCATTGTCAGGAATCCTTTTGAAATTCTAGACTAAAGGCTTTCTTTCACTTGATGTTGAATTTCTCTCTCCCACACAGGTACGAAGATGCTCTAGTCCTCTTGCTCACAGAGGTGTTGAATCGAATCCAGTTCAGATACAACCAGGCCCAGCTGGAGGAGCTGGACGATGAGACTCTGGATGATGATGTAAGCACTGCACCCCAGCCTGCACTTCATTGGTGCCTCGTGGTGATTGGAGTCGAGGCGCAGGCATGGAGCCTGTGGTGCTGGCTCTGGACACTTCTTAAACCAGAGTAGTCTTAATGGTTGGAGCTGTACAGTTAGAATACTTTTTATCTCCCACTGAAAATAAAGCATTTCTATCTATCTGGGCTAAAAATATAAGTAGAGAAACTAGATATACAAGGAAAGTGGGTTAGTAGAACTCTATATCCTTCCTACTCCTCATTTTGTATCTTTTGGGCAGCACAGAACATCTTGGTGGAAATAGTCAAAGTATTTAAATGGTGGGGCTAGTCTGTCTGGAGTGTATTTTGTAAACTGATTATTTTGTGGGTCTTAGATTTGAACCCAGGACCTTCTCACTGAGCAATATCTCTAGTCCTTGTTCAAAAAAGTTTTTTGAGGGTGGATCCCAGGTACTAAGTTGCCCTGATTGGGTTCAAATTGGGCTTCTGCCCCAGCTTCCCAGAGTACTTAGGCCCATAATACCACTGCCTCCAGCATCAGCTGTCACTGACGTACCTGATGCTGGTATGTGCCTGACACAAGCCACTTCACAGGCTACACCCAGTGACAGTCAGGCAGCGCATTTGTTCATGTACCGACTGTCCTGAGCATTATGCAGGCAGGTGGGATTGCAATCAGTTGATTCTTGTATTGACGACTTTTGATGCATTGGTTGTTTTTATGTTTCCTATTATCATAAAAATTAACAAAAATTTGCAAGTTTTGGTCTTCCTATATTTAAATAATTGGACTGGTAAGTGGTTAATGAGGAAACTGTTTTGAAAGTTGCAGCTCTAGTGTTCCTTTTCCCTACCCACTAGACACTTAAAGATCTTCAAGTAATTACTGTTCTTGAAATTATAGCGATGGGGCATGGTTAAGACCATAAGGATAGCTGTGTTTGGGTTTTGCAGTGGGATAATGTGTACTTGGAACTGATTGTCCTGGGTTTGAATTGTTGCAGCCTTGAGCACAGAGGAGGTGGGGGTTTGAGTTTTGAGTTTCTCTGAGCCTTTATTCCCTTGTCTGTCTGAAGGGGCCTATATCACTGACTTGTGCTGACAGCTACATTAGCCACCCCAGGTAGAAGGACTGCTGCATGCCGGGCACATAGTATAGGTGCTCAGTAACCTTGAGTTTCACTTTTACTAACTATAATCTGGATCAGTGCTTCCTAACCTTCAGTTTGGGTAAGAATCTCTTAAATAACTTACTATAATAGATTCTGATTGTGGACCACAGAGTATGGGCCACAGAGTGTGCTGTTCTAGGTCCCCAGGGATGTTGATGCTGCCTCTCTGCAGCCACACTTTTAGTGTCACGGATTTAATGAGATGTATGTGAGATAGTCATGGACTGTCAGATAATGGCCAGTGATTGATTCTTTAGATGGGACAATGCTGAGGGCACTTAGAAATTTCCCAGGTGCTTGTTGATCTGTATAAAACTGTGAATCAGGAGAAAATAGGAATTTTTCTATGTGAGTTGCACTTGCCTTCTAAGGAAATCAATTGTTATGAAATTAATTATTGAATTAATTAAACACCAAAGTGTTTTTGGCTGGTGTTGTAAAAGTACCGAATAACCTGGCTCCATCATTTTCCATTTCTTCAAATTTATGTCTAGGAGTGGAATAGAGGCATAGGGGAAATTGCCCGGAGGATGACAGGGTTCTTCCGCTTGGGTGGGAGAGCTGATTCCTTTGTTTTCTCACAGCAGCAGACAGAGTGGCAGCGGTACTTACGCCAGAGCTTGGAGGTAGTGGCCAAAGTGATGGAGCTCCTTCCTACACATGCCTTCTCAACTCTGGTAACTTGCTATTTGAAGGGGAATGAAGAATCTTAATTGGTTACTGTACCTGCAGCATGGCACTTTTTTTTCCTTACTATTACCACATTTTAATTAATTAATTTTAATGCAGAAGAGTAATTCCCATACTGACCCTCAACTCAAATTTAACAAATGTTAATGTTTCTGCAAACTACTTTTAAGTCAACTCTGGAGGCCATTTAAAAATATGATAAAATTGGATAAATGTGATATTCTAAAAGCACCATTTTACTGTCATATGACTCCCTTAGGCATGTATAAGGGCCACAAACAAGTTGTCCCTCTCCTCCGTTTCAGATATGGGCAGTTGAACCCAGGGCCATCACACTGAGTTACATCTCTAGCCCCTTTAAAATTTTTGTTTTGTTTTAAATTTTGAAACAGGTTCTTGCCATGTTGTTTGGGCTAGCCTGGAACTTTTGGTCCTTGTTCCTCAGCTAGAGTGCTGGGATTGTAGGTGTGTGCCACTAGGTCCAGTAAAGTCTTTTTCTTTTAACAGTGAATGTCCCCATATGGCATGTTGCATCAGCCCTGGCCCAGGGCATCCGTGCGTGGTGGCACATGCCTGTAATCCCAGCACTGGGGAGGCTGAAAACAGGAGGATCACCATGAATTCAAGCTGCATAGTGAGACCCTGTACAAATACATTAAAAAAAACCACAGTGAATGAAGCAACTTGACAAGGAAACATCAGCTCTTATTTTGCAGTCCTGTCTGCTGCAGGCATGGGAAGCTGACAGCTGGCTTCCTAAGAATCTGGCCCATCTTTTTAATTTATTACGTGCTTTGCAAAGGCATACCTGGCGCTCCCTTTAAGGACAGGGCTTCTCTTACACTTCAAGGGAGATATGGAGCTCTGGAAATTATAGATTCCTTGGTGACCTGCTACTTTCTTGTAGGATTGTAAGCCCTACCTTAGTATCCTTTGCTTTGCTTTAAAAAAATCAAACTAATATGTGGGGTTTTTTCCCTGTCCTGTATTTTAACTAGTGGTTTCAACCGAAGAAAAGTTTGCCAGGGGGCACTGAAGTCACTTTTTCTTAGTGGAATGTAAAGATTTTTGGAGAAAAATGTTTAATTCTGCCTTTCTCCCCATAGGTACTTAGTTCTAATGTAAAATGCCTTTAAAACTTGCATTTGTGATTCTTTAAAACTTGGTTTCTTTGTTTTCAGTTCCCAGTTCTTCAGGACAATTTAGAAGTTTATTTGGGATTACAGCAATTTATAGTTACTTCAGGCTCAGGTAAACTCATTTTTATTTTTTATTATCCAAATATTAAAAAAAAAAAAAGACTTAACTCCTGCCAACTTTGCTGTCTTAATGTGATTTCTGTACTGCAGTTACCCTCTTCCCAATGTCTACTTTTTTCCTTTTGTAGCAGGGTCTCAGTGTATAGTCCAGGATGGCCTTAAGCTCATTATGTAGCCCAGGCTGTCCACTTGAACTCCTGTCTCAGCCTACCAAAGTGTTGGGATTACAGATGTATCCCACCAAGCCCAGCTCTTCAAGTTTTAAACAGTTTTGGTTTTTTTTTGAAAGTCATAAAGTAGTTAATGAGGTAGAACATGAAGTTAAGACTTTGTATTCCAAGGAAGTGTTTGAAAAAGAAGTTAATTTGGATCAAAGAGGTAAGGCTTACTAAAAACACTGTAGATTATTTACTTATGTCCTTTAAAAGCCAGATCTGCTAGGAAGGGACTGGCCTTGGGCTCTCCTGTGATTAGCTCCTGCTTTGGTTATAGAATCAGGACAGAGGAGCAACTCCAAAGGAGGAAGAATTTGCCACAGCTCTAAGAGCTAGGCTCCTCAGCTCTCCTGAGGTTGGCTCAAAAGGGTTTTAGCTGTTGCTGGTGGGCCTCATCTGCTTGGGGTGTGTACTTTTGTTATGTTGATGGTATAACAGCCCTCATTGTTTGCCAGGCACCTTGTTATTACTATGTTACTGATTAGTTTTCCTGGAGGTGAGTTACTAATTACTCCTGTTTTACTGAAGGGGATGTTAAGGTTCTCAGTGTGAATTTAGCCCAGATCTAATTAGCTAGCTGGTTAGTCCTCACAACAGTAAAATGTTGAGAATGACTGAGAATGACAAAAGTTGTAATTGCTACTCATTTTTGATAGCTAAAAACACCGATATCTTAAAGTTCCACTTGTTTTCCCTGCCCATTATCTCCTCTGTACCGTTTCAGGCTTTCAGAAATTGCACCAGGCCTGACCTGCAGCCCATCTGCTGGATCACTGCTGTGGCAGTTCGGTGCTGAGCTGGGTAGAGTTTAGTCATGTCCTTGGCCAGTTTGTTACTTGTGGCAGGGCCTCCCCGGGAGGCTCTGTCTGAGGTTGCCCTTCTTGGGCTCCTGACGGCTTATTTCCATGACTGTATTAGCCTCTAAGTAATCTAGTGGGCCCCAAGAGATTGATGGAACTTGGCATGCCCCATGTCTAGGCCCTGGCTCTGTGGACAGGGTTAGAACAGTTTAAGAAAAATTTAAAAAGGCAGTTTTTAGAACAAACATACTTGTAAAATATGTTATCGACACTAATGAAAATCATTTGATTCTGTACATGCTTTGGAAAAATTGTGTCCGGGTAGTCTCTCCCTCTGAGCCATTATTCAAATTAGAATTGTACTATGTACACTGAAGATACTATTCTTGATATGTTTTTTTTAAAAAAAAGCCTGTCATGTCAGCAAATACCTATAATTCCTGCATATTGGAAGCCAGAAATACCAGTTTGAACTCAGCCTGAAAACTTAGTAAAACTCAAAGAAGAACCGAAACCTCATCAAAATAAACAAAAAAGTGTGGCTCAGTGTGAAGACCCTGGCTTTAGTCCTGGCCCAGCACTAAGGAGACAAAAATGAAGCCTGAAATCATCAGTTAAGCTTACTACTCAGTGGTATAGGTTTGTTGGGTTTTTTTTTAACATTAAATTGGGTCTGTTTTGCATTAAGTTTGAAATTTTTTTCCTGAGATAACCAATAACTGCGAGGCTTCTCTCCTAGAAGGAAAATCTGTTTTTCCCTAAATCAAATGTCATGCACTTGTCCTCATGGAAGTGCATTCACCGGCAGTTTCATAGAGCTCTGACTGCTCCCAATCATTTCTAAGTTCTACTCTCAGCTCTGATTCTAGTGCACACTCGGGGGCCACAATATCTCCTCTAGAGAATACATATTTTTGTTTTAAAATGAGCTTTCTTAGCTATGACGAAGCATTCCTTCATGCCTCAGGGACTCAGAAGCCAAGTTTCCGCTACAGAGGCTGTTAAAAAGTAGGACTGATGGAACACAGTTTGTTCCTTGTTCCCATGGCCACTTGCCCCCCCCATAACCTCCTGGCTGTGGTGGTCCACCTTACTGTTTCTCAGCAGAAATCCAGTTGTCTTTCCTTCTGCTAGATGGTGGTCCCTGCCTTTTGTATTGACCTGCTAGCCCTGCTTTAGCTCTGGGGTCTCCTCCATTACCTGTGTAGGTAGGAGCCAGCGCGTGATCATTTGTGATAATTGGGTGTTCATTTTGACTAGCAGCGAACTACAGTGCTGGTACCAGCTCAAAATTCCTCTCTCTTATCCTGATATTTTGTTGGTGTATAAGATTTCAAAGAGTTGGTGTGCTTACAGTTTCCTCTGTTCCCATTAATCTTGTACAAAAGCCCAAAGGTTGTGGCAGTATTGCATATCAATAGCACAGGGCATTACAACCCAGGGAAGGTCATCTTTTGCTTACACTGTCTTTCATTGTTTGAGGATGAAGAAGTCTTCTCGGTGCTTTTTTCTTCAGAAGCTTTTTTGGTTTCTGCTGCCCTTCACTGAGTAATCCCTCTCACTTTTTGGGTTCATCATGCAAGCCCATAAGATTGTTTTAGCTATAGTATTTATGATTTTTAGACTTCTATCTTTTGTTCTGCTTGGATTCATTTATAATTTATTTGTTGTCTGAGAGTAATGCCTCAGATGCTGGTTTTCATACTTTTCTTTGAAAAGTATGAAAATGGGGTCTAAACCTGTATATAACAACATTTTCATCTGAAAAGTTGTACTATAGATACTCTGTGCTGGAGGAGGGGGAGTCTAAGCCTTAGCCAAAGAGAAGACCAAATGGGTAGATGTGGACATATTCATTCTCTCTCTCTCTCTCTCTCTCTCTCTCTCTCTCTCTCTCTCTATTTAGTCCTTACCTCCTTATCCTCCAGATCCCTTTCCTTACTCTTATGTGAGGAAAATGGAAGGTTTCTAGGTTGGAGGGACTGGCAAGCAGGGAGCCTTTTATTTGGGGCACCTCCTGCCTGTGTGTTTGTCTGCCCTTTAGACAGAACAAGAGAGAGTCATCTGCAGTGTTGATTCACCTGACCTTGCTGTGGTCCACATGTACTGAGTTGCTCACTCAGAAGTGGTCACGTATCAGTAGTTTCATATGCTTCCAACTGCCAGGTGAACATACACAGGACTTCTGAGATGTTCTCCTGTCTAGTTGCTCTGTTCTGCTAGACAAATAAGTTTAGAGGGGGTGATCAGGGTGGCAAGGCTTCTCAGAAGGAGGTTAATGGGAAATGGAGGGGCCCAGGACTGCATTTAAGCCAAGCGGGCCTTGGAATAGTGTCATAACCTCCACATATCTGCTGGTTGGCTTTGACTTGATTCGAGGTCTATTCTCAAGGTTGGCCCAGGGATACTGGGGAATGATAGAACACATACCTTCCCTGTATTTTTGAACGACTAGTGTGAAGACAGTGGTATCTTTGAGACATTGCGCTCTCTAGAATGAGGTATCCCAAAGGAGACTGGCAGGCCAGGTGATAGTGGGGAAGGTTCTGTCAGGACAAGCTTTAAGCTCTCCAGTAAGAGGTATGGGGACCATGCCAAGTGGAGACTTAAGGTGGTATGGGTTTAGCTTTTAAAGAAAACACAGAATAGTTCCTTTGTATACATAAAACTATCTCTTTGTAAAGATGCCTGGTTCAGGGTATTAACTACAGCTAGTAAGGTGAAAACCAATGAGTAGCACAGATCTGGTTGGAGCTGAAGGTGGGCTGTGCAGGGAGACTGTGGAGCCTGGAGCTTTTGGAACCTTCTCAAGTTGCTCTTGGAAACAAAAGTTGGCCTCACCTCTTTTGGCCAATACAGCCCATGTGTCCAGTTCTTTTTTTTTTTTTCTCATTTTAATGAGAAAAAAGATAAAATAGCAGTGAAACAGTTTCAGAACAGGTTAGTAGGACAGTTGCAATAATTAATATATTGCATATTGTTGCCTTCGTACTATTCAGAGGATAGGATCCAGACATGATACTTTGTCCAAACAATATTAGTACAAACCTTTCTTCTCAGTGAACTAAGAGAAAGTAGCTGTGTATCCTATTTTTTTCTAACTATCGTGTGTGTGTGTGTGTGTGTGTGTGTGTGTGTGTGTGTGTGTGTGTGTGTATTGGGGGGTCCTTTATTTATATTTCATGTATCCAGTTCTAGGGTGTCTTTTTCATAAAGGTTTGTTTGCCACAGAGCCCTAAGGTTGAAAGGATCAGTAGATTTTAGAAATCCCTGAAAATCCCATTGACCTTCACATAGTGTGTAGCTATGTTGCTTTTGTTGAAAATTAGGGCTATCTCATTTCTTGGCCATGACAAAGGCAGTGTTGCTTAGATTTTTTGTTAGAAAATGTGAACAAAAGTACATGTTGGTTCTGTTTGCCACCTGGGTTCCTCCTGCTGGTCTCGGGGGTCTTTGTGCTGCAGCTGGAGAGGCGGGCTTGCTCTCCTCAGCTACCTGCTCATGGGCTTCTCAGAGCTGCTAGCAGCTCAACCTCTTCTTAACTGCACCAAGATAGTGCTGTCCCTGTGACATGAAGAGGAGCAGTGATTTGGGGCAGGATGGGCTCTGTCCTTGTAAGGTTGTTTTGGTCTCTTTTTCTTGGAATGTGAGCCCTGTGACAGTATCCTGGCCAGAGTGCTCGTCTCCTCAGGCCTGCATCTTCCTTGGTGCCATCATGGCACTGTTGCCAGCCTCACTACTTGCAAGTTGGCATGGGGTCTGAGGCATCAGGCTTGTGTTTTATCTGCCACTTTCTGTATGGGTTCACCCTCCTGGGCTCCTCTCCATAGATGCTGCCTACCTGTATTCATTCACCTGTAAGCTCTAGAAGGACTGTTCCTGGGGTTCTAGGACATCAAGCTCATAGAGACTCTCTATGCCATGCTCTAGTTGGCCATGTGCTCTGTTGTATTGAAATTATGCATGGTCATTCGCTGTGTACTGGGTGCTGTGCTGGTGGCTGGGCCCTGCCCCTCCCCTGGAGGGTCCCACAGTCACTGAAGAAGATGGCTGCTCCATGGTGGTGGAGCGTGAGGAGGAGGGTTGGAGGTGGCCGAAGGGAAAGGGTGGAGAGGGAGCAGGTTTCAAAAGTACTAAGGGAGAGGTGGATGCAAAGTGTCCTAGAGCTTGGGTGGCACCCTGAGACCTTTTGTGGGAATATGAAGTGCTTGTTGGGCTCAGAGGTCTTCCAGTTTGAGTGCTGGCTGTCCTCTGCTCTTTTGGTGGACATTTGTAAGGTAAGGGATCTCGAGGATAAGGAGGTAAGGACTAAATTAAAGATACTTTTGTCAGTCAGCCTCCTTGCTGGGTTTGAATATATGATAAAAATTAAGAAAGATTAAGGTTTAGAAAATATATATTGTCTATAGTTTATATACTGCCTAGAGTTTTTAATGCATTCTAATTTAGTCCTTGAAAGAGTGAACCAGTAGTGCCACCTTCCCACCCCTGTTCTAGAGATGAAGTCTTAAAAGCAGCGAGGCCCAGAGCTGGGAAGCGGCAGGGACTGTCTGAATCACAGTCTTCGCCTTTCATTCTGCACTGGCAGGGGCAGCAGGCTGGGAGTCAGAGATCTAGGTTAGAATCAGCTCTGTCATGGAAATAGGGCCCGCACTGGACGGCATCCTGGGCCTGCCTGGGTGCCCTTCTGTGTGTAAAGTTGGTGGTGCCAGTGCCTTACCAGGATCAAGAGAATTCAGATCAGGCTGGGGTACCAAAGTACCCTGCACATCTATCTGGACAAGCTGCTACCTGTAGTAACAGAAGTGTGTTCTGTGAGAAACTGTTGGGGTGTTGTGTTCCAGGGCACAGGCTGAACATCACTGCAGAGAATGACTGCCGGCGCTTGCACTGCTCCCTGAGAGACTTGAGCTCCCTGCTGCAGGCGGTGGGCCGCCTAGCTGAGTACTTCATTGGAGATGTGTTTGCTGCAAGATTCAGTGATGCCCTCACAGTCGTAGAGAGGTAGGCTAACTGTCATGCAATGGATCCATTCCTTCAGAACTGTTTTATCTTGTTAGAGGAGTGGCATATTATTGCTAGCTCTGCTATGTCCAAGCCAACGTGGCTACATTACTGTTAACCTGTCTGAATTTCAGCTCCTTCATCTGTAGGTTTCCTGTGAGAATTATAGATGAGGTACCCAGTAAAGTATTAGCATATAACAAAATTATAAATAGATAGAAGCTGTTATTTCATTCATGTTCTTCTATTGTAGGTAGACAGCATTGGTCTTGGGAGAAATTAAGTGAAGTCTTTTGGTATGTCTTCCTCTTAGGATAAAGCAGCATTCAGAAAGCCCTACTAATAAGAACACAATATCTCTAGTCAAGTAGCCAGCCAAGGGTCAGCTGTGTGGGGATTCTCATGGATTGCCCAAACCTGTTACAATCCTATGGAGGTCAAATTGGGTCACCTCCTGGCCTGGGCTGAGAGGTGTGGTTCTTGCCTTTCCCCACCAGGCTCTTTTTATGATTATCTTTGCTTGACTCCCTCAAGTGAAATGTTGCCCAGCACATTTCCAGCTGCATTTGTTGGGGAACATCCTTCTACCCAGCTTCCGCTCTCCTTGGTACACTAGAGAGTCAAATGTGAAAGATAGGAAATTTAGCTAATTTCAGGGTAATTGGTAAATTGATTAGCTGTGGATCCAGCTTGAAGCTCAGACACATGATACTTGCATTAGCACAGTATCCTTATCACTGGTAATACACTGGGAAACTGAGCCCCAAGAGTTTAGTTACATGCATAACAGACTGTTTCTCACTAAATATTATGTGTTAGCTTGAGTTCTTTTTTAATTTTTTTTTTTTTTTTTTTTACTGGAAATAGAACTCAGGACCTTATGTTTGCTAGGCATGCACTTGTGTAGCTGAACTATATCCCAGTCCCTACATGTTAGCTTAAAAGCAGAGATAACTAAGAATTGTTTGTTTGTTTGGCGGAGATGGAGACTGAACCCAGGGTTTGTACTTGCTATGCAAATGCTCCACAGAGCGGCATTTCCAGCCTAATAATGTTTAATTCCTTAAAAGCAAGATAAATATGAATAATAATAAACACATATAATAAGACATTTTCTAAAGTGTTTTTGCATTTTTATCTTATTTCTTTTCATACTTCTAGAAGACAGTATTGGCATTTAACTACTGAGCAGTATTGTGGCTCAGAGCCAGTAAATGCATGCCAAGCTGTTGTGGGTGTGACAGGGAGCCTGTGGGTTTTACCTAGTTTCCTGAGTCCAAATGCCAGGCTCATGGCAAACTACTGAAGTTCTGTTTAAGAGCCTGGTTTTCCTCTTCCTCTCATGCTAGGCATATTTGCTGCAGTTTAGTTTAGCAGAAATAGGGCATCTCTCTCCCCTCCCTCCCTCCCTCCTTCCCCCCATCTTTCTGATTGAAATCTGTATGTGTCCATTGTTTGAATTTATTGATAACAGTATATAAATATGTCAGTTATCTTCATCAGACCCCTGAAACATTGTTTTCTGAGATGGTGTATATATGTGCTTCTGTCCCTGGTCTGTAAGCTTGGTAATTAGAGATGCTTGCTGTTTTGCTTGCTTTTAGACTGGAGCATGAGAGAATTCTCTATGGCTACATGTTCTTACTAGCCAGTATGATCAGCAGTGTTTTTATTTACAGATTATATAAACCTACATTAAGAGTGCTGAACACAGATGTATGAAGAAACAGGTTTAGCTGTTCATATTTTAGTGTGGAAGATGATCTGAAGAGCTAAACACTAGGTGCATCTTGTCACAGTGCTTACTGAGAGCTACTGTTTTGATTCCCAGTTATCACCACCACCCTTTAGCCAAATGAGGAGCATAGTTCTTTCTCCTCACTCCTTTTACTCCTCTGAGGTGCCCCTCTGACTATTCTACTCTGAGTCGGTTGGTTTTCTATTTGGAATGAAGTTCTCCTTTCCTTCTGCTGAAGAACATTTTCCAGAGTGTAGACCACCTTCCTGCTGGGAGGTTTTCAGAGATGCAGATCTCCAGGCCCACCTCACTCCTACAGAGTCTACCTGTGGCTGGGCCCAGGCCGCCTGCATAGGCAGCGAGTTCCCAGGTTGGCATATGCTAGGTTTCCATGGAGCCAGCCCAGGACCAAGCTTTTGGATCTCTCTTCACTCAGGAAGGAATGCTTTTGTTAAGGAGAAAAGCATTTCCCATTTCCTAATGGAACTGGTTACCATACATAATACTCCTTTGTGTATCTTCCTTTGGAAAGAATGAAATGTGGCCTTAAAAATTCCTGTTTTGTTTGAGAAATACTTCTTCCAGCTTTCTCTTCCTACATGTTATCATTAACATTTTCAGAATCTTAGAAAAATTGAGAGACTTGTACAGGAAAAATACATATGCCTACCACCTAGATTAGACAGTATGCATTTTGCTGTATTTTTTTAATATCAATTAATTGGAAATATTGCCTTTTAAGGATGATTTTAAGGTCTGGTACCATGCTATTTACTTGTAAGCCCAGTTTCTCCCAGAGTAGAGGCAGAAGGATTATGAGTTCAAGGCCAGCCCAAACAAACAACTTAATGAGATCTTCTTTCAGACATACAAGCCTAGGGACGTGTAGCTCAATGTGAGGCTCTGAGTTCAGCCCTAACACCTCCTACCCCAAGTCAAAATCAAGTTAATTTTCTGCTGTTTTTTTAATTTTGTTTTTGCAGTCCTTGGGATCCAGCCCAGGGTTTCTTGCATGAAAGAATGAAGCTGTTCATTCTGGAGCTGTTCTACCCTGGAGCTGCTGTGCCTGGCCCGTGTTAGCTCTGGAATATTGTTATTTGCTTATTTGGGGTTTTTAAAACAAGGTCTCACAGTGTAGTCCAGTCAGGATCATCCTGCCTTAGTTTCCTGAGTGTCTTCTTATGTAGAATTGCAGAAAGATCTTATCAGCGTATAAAACTATCAAAAGGGCAGCTCTTCTTTATAAAAAGTAATTTTTCAATTCTCACATAGAAAGGTAGTGTAACCAGGCATGGTGGGCACACACCTGTATTTCCAGCACTCAGGAGGCTGAGGCAGGAGGATCACGGCAAGTTTAAGACCAGCCTGCACTGCATAGTGAAAGAAAAGTATTCTGTATTCATTGTAGACAATTGGGGAATAAGAAGATAAGGCAGGCACGGGTTGCCCATATCACTTGCCTCATCCAACCTCTAAAGCAAATGATGCAGTAGTATAGTTTGGTAAAAATTCTTCTAGCATTTCTTCTGTTAACGTGCTAACAGATATACTTTCTTTTCTTTTTCTTTTTAAACACAGTGTCTTACTGTGCAGTCCAGGCTGGCTTTGCACTTGTCTTTTCCTGCCTTGGTCTCCCAAGTATGGGTATTACACAAATGAGGCATCATGTCCAACCGAAGATATTTTAAAAACAAAAATCAGTATATTACATACATAATAGGCATAACCTTTTCATATGTCATATGTCTTGAATATTTGTTCTGAAATATTTTAAGTATAATTTTGTTAAATATATTGTATTACATTCTCTGATCTTTATGATACTTTATAACTTTTTTTTGAGACAGAGCCTCACTATAGTCCAGGTTGGCCTTGAATTCACTGTGTAGCTCCGCTAGCCTTGAATTTGTAGCGATCCTCCTGCCTCAGTCTTCTGGATGCTGGGATTACAGATGTGCAGCACTGTGCCTGGCCCCAATACTTTTAAAACTTTTTAAAAATTTTGACAGTTTAAATAAAAGTTTTAAGTGTTAATGTAGGTAAATCTTCATATATATAAATCTTCATATTATTTTCTTAAAATTGAAAATATTTTATTTATTTTTGTGCAGTAAATCCCTGACTTATGAATGAGTTTCATTCCAGAAGAATTATTTGTATGTTACATTCATTTGAAAGTGTCTAACTTGAAAGTTCCTAAGTTGGGGATTTATTGCGTAGAGAAAGTAATGTCCTTAGGGCCATTTTTGATCCCTTGACATTTGAGTCCTTAAGCTGAATATTTTTCCCACCTGCTTCTTTGCCAATAGGTTGGTCAAAGTCACTCTGTATGGATCGCAGATAAAACTGTACAACATTGAAACTGCTGTGCCATCGGTATTGAAACCTGACCTCATTGATGTGTAAGTGGCTTCTTGACAGAGTCCTTGTCTAAATGATTTTATAAAACAGAGAGGAACAGTGGCACTTGCCATGAGTAGGAAGAATCCTATAGCCTCTGACCTAGGAAGAGAGACTGTTGGGCATGTTGAGGGCAGGGGCGTTGCTGGAGAGGGCTTGCTAGAGAAATGAGAGGTATATTGCAATTAAAGAGCAGATACCACAGGAGGGCGGAGCCGTGCAGACTGAGTGGAAGTCATACACTTGTGAGCGTGGTGAGCACCCCGTGTGCTGGAAGGAAACTGATTCATGAACAGGTTCAGTGCCATGAATATGATCCTGCATGTGGCCGCCCACTGAAAGCGTAGGTGTGGAGAAAATCTCACTGTCCCAATATATTTCTGACACCCTATTGGGGATTGGGAGGGGGATTTCTTTCTGCTGTAAAGCATCAGAAACAAATTAGGTGTCCCTGATTTCAAGTAAGCTTTGATGCCACCATAGAAATAGCATCACATCCCACAGGTTAAGGACTCAGGCCCCGAGGATTAGCCCTGTTACCCCCTTTTCCAATGTCAGTCACAGCTCCTGCTAGTTTTTCCTGGGCTTCTGACCACCTGGCTGTAAGTTAGGATTCCCACAACTTCGTTTAATTTGCTAGAGTGGGTCACAAACCTTGGGGAAACACATTCCTGGTTTATTATGAAGGACACTTAACATCAGATGAGAAGATGGCTGGAGCAGGTATGAGGGCAGGGGTGTGGCACTCCTGTGCCTCTGCAGGTGGAGAGTCCTCCATGCAAACATGTGTTTAGTTTTCCAAAAGCACTGCCAGCTTACTGCTCTGAAACTCTTAGAGGAACCTAGGACAGAAGGCTCATACTTTAAAGCAAAAGATAACCTAGTCACTTAGAACATGGTAAGAATTACAGGAAGCACGAGCCAGACACTGTGTCAGAAGCCTGCAATAGTGTACAGAAGAGTTCTTGGGGAGCACCCTTCTTGAGAGAGTCCATCTTTGGTCGGATAACATAAAGCTTAAGTATTTGTATTATACAAGAACCTCAGATTATTTTGAATCAAGATATCTAGAAACCAGCATATACTTTGAGAAACCATTGACTTAAGAACAGTGACATTTGGAAGGGATGGAGGAGAGGAGATTGGGAAATGGGTTCTTATTCCAGAGATTGCATTGCACAGATGGCTTGCTTTTGCTGGGCATGGTGACATACGCCTGTAGTCTCAGCACTGGAGAGGCAAAGTCAAGAGGATTGCTGTAAATTTGAGGCCAACCTGGGCTACAAGATGGGTTCAAGACCAGCCTGGACTATATAGTGGGACTGTATCTCAAAAAACAAAACAACAAACAAGCAAAAAGCTTACTTTAGGCTGGAGCAGGGATTGGCAAATACAGCCTGGGCCAAACCCAGTAATCTAGTGAGTTGAACAGAAGGTATTGGTTTTCTGGACAAAGGAGAAACAACAAAAAGGAGATTATTATGAAGTTATTTCCCCTGTAAAGCATATTGTAGGAAACAGTGATATGAAAATAACTGGTTGACATTAGGTTTCTTACCTTCTTTGTGTTAGGATTAAGGCAAAGGGAACTACATTATCATTACCTCTCTCATCGTGAATTTTAGGACCCTCTGATAAGCAGTTTAATTTTGGTGGAATGCTAGCTTGAGTAACACCATTCTGTTTTTTCGCCTGATCTCTTAGGGCTATTGCAGGAGCTCAGCCAAAACAGCAGCCTTATGTGATCAAGTTTTATTGAAAGCAGCCATGCCCCTTCATTGACATGGCATCTCTGGCTATTTTTATACTACAGCAGCAAAGCTGAGTAATTATGACAGAGAGTGTATGGCCTACACAGTCTAAAACATAAATGGTGTGTTTTGTAGAAAAAGTCAAGCCAGGCTTGGTTATGCACCCTTGCAGTCTCAGCACTTTGGGAGGCTGCAGCAGGAGGCTTAAAAATTCAAGCTGGGCCTGGGCAAGGAGACCTTGTCTTAGAGAGGTGCAGCTCTCAAGGTGCAGCTCAGTGAGAAGACCATGGGTTCAATTTTCAATTATGTGCCACCCCTACCCCTGTAGTCTACTAATTCCTGTATTAGGGTTTTTTTTTTTTTTTTAATGGTACTAACCCAGGACCTTCAGTCAGAGCATAGCCACAGCACCCCATTCACCCCTCTTTCTTGTGAGACAGCACCTTGATAGATTGCCCAGACTGACTTTAAACTAACAGTCTTCCTGCTTCAGCCTTCTAGAGTGCTGGACTTCCATGCAGGTGCCACCATGCCTGGCTCTAGAGCTTTCTTGAGCTGCCAGCTAAATAAGTTATGGAAAGAATCTTATTTACTGTGGTTTTAAACTTAAAAATACTGCTTTCTTTAGCAATTACAATTGTTAAAGAATTAAACTCTTAGACAGTTATAATTATCTGACAATTAGAAGGTTGTGTGATATCTTAGATGCCATTTCACACATGAGTGCAGCAACTTTCACATTTCAAAAACTTTGAGAGTCTCCAGGTTTAGCTGTGAGGACCTCTTGGTGTTAGATAGATTGAAACTGTTAGGATCCAGGGATTGACCTCGATGCTCAGTTTTTAACTGATGAGTTCTGAATATAAAATACAAAATAACTGCCTATTTGCTATGAATGTAGGGTACTTAGTACCCCTTATTTTCCAAAAGTTAAATCTGTAGACTGGGAAAAACTGTAGAATACATGCTGTCATATCTTTGGCCTGAGGTCATCAACTATACTTTCAGTTTCTATGCTTGCTTTCTGTATACATGTACCTTTTCATAGTCTATTTAACTGAGCCACTTGAAAATAAATTACATACCAGTTCACACACAAATTTTTAGCATTATCTCCTAGTAATGAAGTCATTTTCTTACATAGCCATAATGCCATTGTCAACACTGAATTTAGTGAACACAGTATTATCAAATACACAGTTCATACTCAGATTTTCCCCAATTGTTTCATGAATGTTTTTTATATGTATCTTTTGGATCCAAGCTCTAATCATGAGGCACATTCTAAATTTTTCTTGTATAATCTAGAATATTTCCCCCAATTGTGCTCCCCAAGTTTGTGTGTGTATTTGCGAGAGGGGCTTTTAAGGATTCAAACCTTAATTTGTTTAAAGAAGAATCTCTTAGTAGTCTGTAGTTGGCTAGTTTTCACTTGGGTTAGAGGTTAACCATTTTTGGCAAGAGCATCACATGTGTGTGGTGTCTCTTTCCTCTTATCTCTTATCAGGAGGCCCTTACTTTGCCTTGTGATTGTTGGTGCTAAGTTTGATTTTCAAGTGGAATCTGCCTATGTATATATCCTAGCTCTGTGCTGACTGGAACCAGGAGCAGTGACATTGTAGTAGCAGTGCTCCCTCTCCTACCCAGGTCTTGTTTCCAAAAATATTTCCTTACAAGAAGCTAGAGCTCTTGGGAGAAAGGTTCAAAGTCTAGGTTAGGGAGATTTTAGAGATCTTGGTGAGGTAGAAGTGAGCAAGTCACCACATGATTGAACATTTTTGTTAAGCTGTTTCTATGGGTTGAGAAGTTTAATAAATATGTTCAGTAGAGATAAAACTAAAATGCTTTGACTTGTTGAGAAACTCCTAAAATGTGGAATTGGATGAGAAGAACAGAAATCAAACTTCATGAAAAGTTTTTTTTTCTCAAAAGAAAATTTATTTAGAATAAAACAAAAGTAGCTCAACTATGAGCCCATGTTTGACAGCTACTTTTAAGCTGTGTGAACCATAAAAAGGGTTTTTCTTTACTTTTCCAGAAATCTTGTGTACACAGCACAAAGCAAAGAGATCATTTTTTTTCCATTTAAAACAACAGCATTGGCATCACAATAGCAGATACACAACAGTAAGCTGCCATTTTAGTAAAATGCACAAATACTAAACAGATTAGATTTCTTCCATCAGAGGCTCTTGTAAACTCCACATAAGTTACAGCTTCTCTTCAAAAAGGTCCATTAGAGCTTGTATCTTCGTCCACTGTTCACCAGTTTTGTTTGCAGGGGGGAGGGTGGAAGGTTTTTAGGTACAAATGTTTACAATATTAAAATATATACATATATACATATATTACATATATAATATATATATTATATGTATATCTTTCCCCTGTGCATTATAGATGAACATAAAATTAACAAGACCTTTCTGGATAGTCCACTTGGACTTCAAAAAGCACCAATAATACCCACTGGCACAAACCTTGAAATGAATTTACTATATGGACAAGTGGAATAGGGTTTTGTTTTTTTTTAATGATTGCAACTGAGGATTATAGGACTAAAAATATCTTATTCTGTACAACTGAATAGAATATGGCAAAAATTTTCAAAAGCAAGTTTACAATCAACCAATCTCTTAAGTAAGTATAACTTAAAAACTGAAAATATAAAAAGGTAGAATTTAAACCTTTCACCTTTTACTTCCACTAATTTATATGGAGTAACAGACTACTCCATTATTGTATGAAAGGGTCAAGATACAAAGTCATTGAGAAATACACCTTTATCTATGTTACCAAAGACAGCAGCTGTTATTTTCTGTTAAGAAAAGACTGTACAATTGCTAAACAGTAAAAGAACACTTCAGGACTTTCACTTTTCGGCTGTCTTAAATCACACACATACACTTCATTAAATTTAACATTTCACTGTAGTTACCTGAAATCACCTTGCGCTGTAAGGGATATCACTAGAACCAGAATGTTAATAGGGTCAGTTCTACTTGTCTTGCTGTCATGCCTAACTCCCATCTCAAGATCAGACACTGTACCATAGACCGAAAAGTCCAGAAATTCTCTCCAAATACTGTTTTCACATAAAAGGTTATTAAGACTCCTAATTCTGTTACCATAGAGTTTGGTGAATGGTTCCTCCATGGACCTAAACAGTTCAAGCTGTGCCTGTAAAGTGAGCAACATCACTGCCTTAAGATTAAAAGTGGACTTAAATTTTCAGAAAAAAGAAAAGTTTAATCAGTGAACACTTGCTCATAAAATAGTTTTTAAATAAGTTGAAATGACCGTGAAAAACATCTTTTAATTGCTATATATCAAAATATCTGAGTCAAGAAGGGAGTATATTACCTTTAAAACTTGACAAAAGCTTATGCCAGCTAGAGGATGGACATTTTAAAGATATAATCCCTAAAGGAAAACACTAGTCTTTGTTCATAGTCACCCTAAATCAGAAATTTAATTTTTTGTGTGAAAAACTTTCTTTATGGAAGTCTCAATTACAGTTAACAAAATATTATCAAAACAACTAAGCAAAATTATATGCTAGGAGCTACATGCTTAATTTTCCATAAAATTTTAAGTTGTCTTAAAAGTCTTAATTATTTTTACTAGCAATACTTAATAATTTAATGAAACACTAAAGAAATTTTCTTGCCCTTTGTTTTAACTGAGTTCATGAAAAAAATCAGTTATGCGAAAGTAATTGGAGACAAAAAGATTCAGATGCTACAAAAATATGAAATTCTGAGTATTAGGAATCTGTTTTAGACTTTTGTTTTCATTCAAATTCTGAAGGTTTTAGTTGATAATTTACAAATATTCTGAACCTGAACCCAGAATGGGCAGCACAAATAAGAGATTCTTCTAAGCAGGAGTACTCAGAGGGTAAGTACCAAATGAAACATGGATTTTTTAAATAATATATATACATTTAGAAATGGTACCAAGCCACTGTTTCAAAAACATTGAAGCACAAAATTGCCCAGATCTGACAAAAGCAACAGTGTGAGATAAGGATTCAAACACACATGGAGCAAAAACCACAGTGCTTGTCAATAACCTACCATACCAGCTAAAGAGTAAAACAAAAAAAAAAAAAAAAAGGGAAAACCCACACACATTTTTGGTTTATAGCAAAGTTAGATGCCATGGACTTCACTCTCGAAGATAGTAAAATCATTCTTCTGACTTATCAAAAGATATTCAAGTTAATGGTTAGTGAAATTATTTAAACTGGAAAAACATATCTAGCTGCAACAGTACTTTGATGCATGGATGAAAACTCCATCCTTGCTACCAGTGAGTTTCTTAATGGCTTCTACTCTACACCGAATCACTGCTTTTGGGAAACATGGGGCACTCTAAATCTTGGTCATAGGCATACTCAGGAGCTTTGTGCTCATAGCCTAGTATGCATCTCCTCTCAAAATGGCTAGTTTTTTCAGTTTAAAAATGAAACAAAGAAGTCTCCAAATTTTAAAAGAAAATGTATAAATGCATAATGAAAACCTAAAAGGATGACACAGTAGTGATAAGGTTTTCATGCTAACATGCATGAGACACCTGTCATATTAGAAATAAAAATGACATGACATTTCCCTGGGTTGTTATTGGTACTATTTCAAAACTATGAGCTTTGATAACAGAAAGAAATATTACTGAATTCTTCTAGGCTTTGAACCTGAGAAGTTATTTGGGTGCTTTCTTATGAGACGTATGTATAAGGGGCCCAGAAAAGGGCATGGGGAGCTGTGCTTACTGGTTCTCTTAGTATGGTAAGCAGTTCCCTTTCGTGTTACGTTCTGTATTCAGTTTGTATGGTCTAAAGGTAAGCGGGTATCTTACCTTTAGGAACAATATGATATAGAAGCAGTATGCTCGGACTACATTCAGGGTATGTACAGCAGAAAGTTAAAGGAAATTGAAAATACCCCTGCATTGAGGTATATTTTAAGAGTAGTACTTTTTTTTTTTTTTTAAATGTATTTAGTAGAGGATCTACAGAGTGTCACTATGCAGATTAGACTTGTAGTCATTCACCTGTTTTCAGCCTTCCAAATGCTAGGATTACAGGCACACACCATCACATCCAGCCTCAATCACCATCTCTGTACCCTGGGGGTGGGGCTGGCACAGCATGCCAGGATCGAACCCAGTCCCTGCTTCTGCCTAAGCAGGCGCTTTAATCCTCTGAGCTATCTGGCCCAGCCCTAAGAGTAGTACTTTTGATACATTTTATCATAAAGGTGCTTACTAGATCTGAATTGAAGTTTTCAAACCTGTAAACAAAGAAAAAATTAAATTGTAGTTGTTTGTGAGGTGTTTGTTTTTTGGTCATTTGATTATTTTTGTTTAAAGAAGTAACCAAGTACTTAGAATGTCAGGGACGTGTGCAAAGGACACATATGAAATAGCTAATCAAGAAAAAATAATGGCTGTACCATATTAATTGGAATCCTATGGCCAGGGGAGGGGAGGGGGCACTCTTCTCAGAGAAGAATGCCAGCCAACTACTGGAAAGAAAGACAGGATTATTATGCACATGACCTCTTTGCAACCACTAGTGTAAAATGATTTAGACAAGGCTCCTCGCTGGTAGCAAAGCCATGGGAACAGTGTATTTCTGTCATCGTCTCACCCACAGACTAGTTAATAATTGTTACAGAAAGGAGAGAAAGTAGCTATAGGTACATTACAAACTCTGAGCTTTGAAGCTCTTAGACAGCTTCACTTTAAGATTTTTTTTTTTTTTTGATGAATTGTGATCTGTTTTGAGATGCATTTTATAGCTTGTATGATGTAGTACAGTTCTGTGGAAAGCAGAGACATTCCTTGCCTCTTGGGTTCTCTCCAGCAGAGGCACTGTGTGATGAGGGCCTAAATTGCAGCCTTTTGGGTTGTGGTAACCGAAAAATCAAAAACCAGACTCAACTTAAAAGTGCTTTATTTAGCTGAGCTCAGCGGCACCCACTCTAGGTAGGTGCGTGCCAAGGTGGGGAGGGACAAGGATTTTTAAAGCTGAAAACCACAAAGTAAGTGGTCTTACAGCCTGAGAGAAGTTCAGCAGGGGAACAAGAATCAAAGCAGGTAGATACAATTTTAGAACAAGCAATTACAGTTTGTATTAATCACAGATTGGACGTATTGTGTGGTTTGGCAATTTAATAATGAATAGTTATCATGGAAACTTACTGAGCTACATAATGCAGCACTGACTTTAGTGAGTTATATGACAACACAATGGTGGCTGGATGCAAAATGGAGTTACATATTTAATGTTTAACAGTTGTGGTAGAAACTTACTGAGTCATATGACAACACAGTGGTATTTGGATACAAAATGGAGTTACATAGGTTATAACAGAAATGTACAGAGTTGTATAACAAAATAGTTGTTCTAGTTACAAAATGGAGACGGTTACACAGGTTATAATAGGGTCAGGCCTTTTTTCACCAAACTACCATATTTGGTATGTGTCTTGTCTTGGCCTGCAGCTGTAGATGTTGAATTCTTACTGATTCTAAAACCAACACATTATCATTCATCGAAAACCAGCAGGTTATCATTTAAATTTGTTGGTTCTGTTTTAAAATTTACTGTGAACTCCTGTGTCTCACAGAAAAAGTAAGGTCCAACAGACACCTTCACTGACTGCCATCTGTGTTGCATCCTGGCTGGGTACACATGCTGAGTATTTGTATTTTCAGGTCTTGGTGTGCGTAGGACTGTGACCATGTCCTGGAATGTCCAGCACTGTGGGTAGGGTGCTTTTCCTGTCATGCTAGCAAGTGTTTGCCTCACCCTTGGCTCACGAGGTCTTGCTCTCCGCAGGCACGCACAGTCCCTGGCCGCGCTCCAGGCCTACTCCCACTGGCTGGCGCAGTATTGCAGCGAAGTGCATCGGCAGAACACGCAGCAGTTTGTGACCCTCATCTCCACCACCATGGATGCCATCACACCGCTCATCAGCACCAAGGTCTT
Organism: Ctenomys sociabilis; assembly: GCA_004027165.1. Taxonomy (NCBI): domain Eukaryota; kingdom Metazoa; phylum Chordata; class Mammalia; order Rodentia; family Ctenomyidae; genus Ctenomys; species Ctenomys sociabilis. Next base: position 46,640 of record PVKA01007336.1, read on the forward strand.
GAGACAGAGAGGGCTCCACCTGGTGGCTTGCTTTCCTTCTGTCCTGTGCATGTGCCTATTTACCATAGAGTCAAGATACTGCAGTTAGGCCCTACTTCTTAGCACTGTGAGACAGCATTGTAGTCCACATTCAAATATGACTTCCTTTAGTTCTCTTAAGTCCTACATGAATACGTGCTCATTGTAAAGAAGCAAAATATAGTTGAAGTTCATAGATTAAAAAGTCATTTTTAGTCTTTAACCCTTTCCTCTGAAACACTTTCCTTCCCAGTGCTGTCAGTGGTTGGGTGTATATTCTTTTACTTTTTTCATATGTAAATAGAAGTTTTTAGGTAGCTGGAATTAATAGGTGCTTTTGCCTGACACTGTTTATATATATCCTCAGTGTTTCCTACAGCCCACTGTTGTTTTTTCATGGAGTTGGAGCAGGATTTCCTTGTGGATGGAAGCTGGCTTGCTTATGTCTCTTTGTACACATTTGTAGGACTTTACAGAGCCAAAAATGTATCCATGTAAATTTGACAAGAGTCTACTAAGTTGTCCTTTGGGAAGATTGCTGATTTATCTTAATAGGCCACATAAATGTTTGTTTTTCTTTTGTAGTTTTAACATGTATAGTATTTTGTACCACTTTTAACAGTTATTATTTTCCATAACTTAAAGTTGTATTTATCATTGTAATTTGTAGAAGGGTTGTAATGGCCCCTAATTAGTGCGGTTGGTCCATTCCATTCTTCACTTAACTTTTGCTCAACTTTTTGACTATTTTCATTTAGAAAGACTAATACTTTTGAAATGGCATGTATCCATGAATATGGCTTCATTCTTTCTAGGTAATTTCCTCAGACTTAAGTGGAAATGAGTGTGAAAAGTTATGAATATTTTATTGTTCTAGGAAATTGTGGTGACATTTGTTTTTAAAATAATCCTGGATGTCCCAGCTCTTTGGTGTGCTGCTTTCAGCACATTCTTACTAACACTGGGTCCTATTTATAGGGCAGTAGCTTTTAGTAGAAATTAAATCTAGGACTTTTATACTGAGCTACACCCCAAGCCCATTTCTTTCTGTTTTGTAACAGATCTTACTGAGTTGACCAGCTGAGAATTGAATTTGTGCTTTTCACTCCTCAGCCTCCTAGAGTAGTGGGATTGTAAGTGTGCACTGTCACACTCAGCCAGGGTGTGTGATTAACATGTACAAACACTGTGTTCTGTCCCCAACCCCCTCCCCTGCCTCAAAAAAGTTGTACTTTTTGCTGATTTGAAAGTCATAGTATATTTGAGTCAAGTTTTGATAGGCATTGAGGTGAAAGATATAGGAGATGGATATGATTGATGATGTCTAGAGAGACAATACTGAGAGATATGGTTTGGTTGGAGCCAAGAGAAGACATGGGTAACATGCTGGGGAGTGCGCCATATAGTACAGCACCTCAGAGGGAGCCACTGTGTAGTCTTAAAAGATACCAGTGACTGTGAAGAAGGGATGGAAGTGACACTGAGTGAGGTGTGGTGTTGCAGGCCTTAACAGCATTCTGGGAGACTGAGGCAGAAGGAATCCAAGTGTGAGCCCAGCCTGTACAATTCAGTAACATGCTGTCTCAAATTTAAAAAGAGCTGGGGTTGTATCTCAGTGTGAAGGCCCCAGCTCAGTGGCCAGTACTGAGATGGGAGTGAAGTGGGGCTGGGCTAGGGAATGATCCCTGGCTAGAGGAAGGAGCTATGGATGAAAGAAGAAAAGACAAGAACCTTGCTGTGGAGTCTTCATAGGAGTAGGTCTGAAGTGGGGCCCAGATGATGTAATGTGACTGTCATGGGCAAGTTTAGTATATGGCTGCTTCACAGAGCTTTTCTGATGGCACTCAAGCAGGGAATATATTAAGCTGGCTTGTCTTTCTCCATCTCCAGGTCCAAGCCAAGTTGCTGCTATCTGCGTGCCACTTACTGGTCTCCCTTGCCACCACTGTACGGCCCGTCTTTCTGATTAGCATCCCTGCAGTGCAGAAGGTGTTCAACAGGATCACTGATGCATCTGCTCAGAGACTTGTTGATAAGGTAAGACCTCAGGGTACCTCTGGGGCCCAGAGTGCAGGTGTGAGGAAGCTGCAGAAGCAGAGACTGGCTTGGTTTTGAACTCATTGTTTACAGGTCACACTGTGCTTGCTGGATCACGTAGCCTCAGTGTTGCTTTCTTGGGCTGGCCTTGCCGAGGCAAACTAGAGTGCTGACTAGGACGTGGGGAAGCTCTTCTCCACATGCAGAGAGGCTTTGCTACTTGAAAACTGGTAATGTGGCCAGTGCCAAGAGAGTTCCTTGTGTTCATTGTAGTCCAAGCCAATTTAGTTTGTGTTCTGGGGTCAAGAAGCTCCTGGCAAGTCTCTGCTTGAGGAAGCCACCTGGGAGGCTCAGGCTGAGTATCTTCAAGAAGCAGAAAGGGGTAGGGGAGGCGAGGGGTAGGCAGGTTCTTCCTGGATTAAATGTGTGATGATGAGAGAGCTTCCACTCGGCTTCTTGGTGGATGCCAGAAGGCAGAGGTGAGAGGCATGCTAGGTTCCTTGTGTACAGGGGTGTTTCTCCCTCTGTAATGGTTCAAGTAATTGAGGGGAAATATGTCTTTTTTTTTTTTTTTTTTTTTTTTTTTTTTTGGCGGAACCAGGGATTGAACTCAGGTCCTTGTGCTTGCAAGGGAAGCGCTTATTCCACTGAGCCATCTCCCCGGCCTTGAGGGGAAATATGAACACCAGTAGGGATATGCCAGATTCAGACTTGGGGTTACTGCTCCATTTCTTTTCCCTGTGTGGATTGGCTTGGTGCTGGCCTACAGACCCAACCCAGGTTTTAGTAAGGAGGAGCCTGGGGACCTGTGTTCAAAGTGTGCAGTGAATCCAAGTTGTGTTAGGTACTGACACCTGCCTTTGGTTGTCCTTTGACCGCTGATGGATGCCTCTGGTGTCTCTAGGCACAGGTGTTGGTGTGTCGAGCGCTCTCTAACATCTTGCTGCTTCCATGGCCAAACCTTCCTGAGACTGAGCAGCAGTGGCCCATGCGCTCCATCAACCATGCCAGCCTCATCTCTGCACTCTCCAGGGACTATCGCAACCTGAAGCCCGACACTATCACTGCACAAAGAAAGATGCCACTGGATGACAGTAAGTGACCTCTGGATAGGGACAAGCCAGGGAAATTGTTAGGACAGGATCACTCTTCCTTTATGCCATGTGAGATTTGCACCTTAGACTTCATGAATTGAACTCATTTGCCCACAGCCACTCTTGCTTGGCAGTGCCAAGCAGAGAAGTCAGACTTGGGTGATAAGAGTTTCACATTGTCTAAAGCCAATGAAGGGATAAGGAAAAGTACTGGCCAGCTTTGTATAGATCTGTACATGGAAGTAGGGCCGGATTCAGCCAAAGTGGAGATGATTGTTCTTTCTTTCAGGGAGTCATCCAGGTGTTCCTCCACACTTCTGTGATTTTATACCCATTGTCAGATCTCTAGCTTTTCTAGCATTTACCTTCAAAGTCTGATGTTTGTCTGATCCTGGTTCTAAATGTTTCTCAAAAGTTCAGTAAGTCATGTAATTCTCACTTTAGTTTTATTGTTAGGTACAACTAATTTTCTGTTTGAACCATGCAGAAACTAAGGTATGAGAAAATGAAGTAAACTTTCCCAGGGAGTTACAGACAACTTTTAAGGAATATTATAAGGTTTACTGGTCTGTTTTCCTTGCTTCCTCTTACACACTAATTCTGTTGTTCAACATAGGCTACACTATGGTGGTAACAGAAAATCCCAGCAGGTTGGTGGCTTAATGCAAGAGGGAGAATGGTATCTTTTTCATATTACGTGTTCAGTTTGGGTCAAGGGTCGGGAGGTCACTTCAGGACCCAGGCTGATGATTCCTCTACAACCTGTGTTCACTCTGGAGGGTGCATGTGGTGAGCAGTGAAATAGTTCTTAGTGCTTGTGCCAGGAAATGACACTTAACCATTCCATCCACATTTCGTTTCACTGGCCCCAGAGTAGACTTCACCTCAGAGGGGATAGGAAATGGAAGGCTAGGCATACTTACTCTGAGTAGCACTTATAGTTTCCTCTGAACATAAACCATGTAAAAATGTGGTTAGTAGTTTTTGAGAGTTTACTGTGTGCCAAGCACTGGGCTGAAAACTTGGGATACATGATTTCATGTAGTCTTTTTTTATAATTCTGTGGTATATCGTACCATCCTCAATCCACAGTTACGAGTTTGGAAAGTTTCTTTTATCTCTCTCAGCTGTATGCTTTGAAAAAATTTCAAACTGGGACTGGGGAGATGGCTCAGTGGAGTAAGTGTTTCCCTGGCAAGCTCAAGGGCCTGAGTTTAATCCCCAGTTCTGCAAAAAGAAAAAAGAAAAAATTCAAACCTACAGAGAAACTGATAGGATAAGAAAATTAGGTGTTGTTTTTATTTATGTTTTGTCCTTTTTTTAAAAAAGAAGTTTTATTTATTTGGTACAGGGTTGCTGTGCAGCTTGAACTCATAGTGATCCTCAGGCCTGTGCCTCCATGCTCAGTTTTGGGGCCTGCACGGCATGTGGTACCAGGAATCAAACTTTGGTCCTTGCAGTTGCTTAGACTGCCGAGCTGTCTCCCCAGACCTATTATGTCTTTTTAAATGGGATTTCACTGTGCACTTTAGGCTGGCCTTGAACTGACTTTGTAGCCCAGACTGCACTAGAATTTGAAGTGATCCTCTTGCTTCAGTCTCCAAGTGCTGCTGGAATTGTAGGCATGTGCCAACCCTCCTGGCCATAAAATGAAGTTGAATGATGGGATAGTCTTCAGTCTTTCACCCAGACTCACAAATTATTAATGTTGTAGCATTTGTTTTTCTTCTCCTCAACATACATATGCTGTGTCTGTGTGTTTGGTACAGGGGATTCAACCTATGGCAGTGTAGCAAGCTAGGCAAGTGCGCTGCCACTGTCATATCCCAGTCCTTTCTTAAATTTTTGAGACAGAGTAATGCTAAATTACCCAAGTGGGCCTTGGATTGTGTTTCTCCTACTTCAGCTTTCTAGGTAGCTAGAATTACAGACATATGCTATTATGCCAACCACTTTTTCTTAAACCTAGACATGTGAAGTAAGTTGTACAAACTGACATTTTATCTCTGCATACCTAACCTTTATATAGAAAAAGATATTCTCTTATATAATCAAAACACCATTACATAATCAAAATATTATAATATTTTAACATTTGGTATACACTGAAAATTTCTCCCATATTACCAAAATATCCCTTTTTCTTTTTTTAAAATGTTGGTGATTGTGTATTATTTTTAATCTTCAATACAGTAAAGCATTCCATTTTTTTTTTTTTGTCTCTTATAACATTGGCATTTTCTAAGAGGTCCAGGGCTTGTTATTTTGTTTTACTATTCCCAGCAAATTTAGTATAGTGACATACTTCCTACCTTATCACTTCTCTTTGTTTCATTGTTATTTCTTTGCCAGTGTCTCTCAGAGTCTCTTGGTAAGGTGCTTTTGCCCCAAGGCCTGGCAAGTCTTAAGCTCAGGTCCCCAGACGAAGGAGTGAGGTCAGGAGTTTGTGTCTGAGTGGATTTAGATCCTGGGCTGTACTACTGGCTACAACTAGCTAAAGTTGCTTCTTTGTTCTTGAATAGCTTTATAATATCTTGACAAGAAAGTACAATAATTTTCTTACCCGTCCTCATGGTATATACTTAGTGTTTTCAGTTTATCTAGTTTTGTAGATAAACCTTCATCCCTGTTTTAATTGCATTAACAGTCAGAGGTCAGATTTTGGTCTCTTTCCTTTGTTGGTTTTCCCTCTAAACTGCCTCCTCCTGTACACTTCCTGTTTTTCCGGTGTACTTTATAGAATCTGTGAGAGCTCACATGTCAAGTTGCTGTTAATTATTGATAATGTATTATAACAATAGTTATATTTACTCTCAGGCTACATACTCACTAGGTTAGGGTGTTAGTGTGAATTGGTGGGCTGGGTGTTATGTGCAGGCACAACAGAGTTTATTTTTTTATTTTTATTTTTATTTTTTTTTTTTTTTTGTCTTTTTGAGACAGGGTCTCACCATGCAGTTCAGGCTGGCCTTAAGCTCATTTTGTAGCTCAGGCTGGTCTCGAACTCACAATAATCCTCCTGCCTCAGCCTCCCCAGTGCTGGGATTACAGGCATGCACCACCACGCCCGGCTGCAACAGAGTTTAATGTGCATGCGTGTCCATTCCTTCCTATGGTAATTACCCTCTGACACTCACTTTTCTCACTGGTCTATTTATCATCTTAGTTTTTTTTTTTCTTTGTTGTGCTGCTGGGTATTGAACCCAGAGCCTTCCAGCATGCCAGTTGAGTGCTCCACCCCTGTGCTGCATCCCCAGCCCTCATCTATAATTTTGAGTAAGTTGGCCAGGGATATAGCCAATTGAGCATGCCCAAGGCAACTGACATGGGAGTAAACTTTCTTTTCTTTTCTGTGAACTTGTTTATGGTGAGTAGAGGCAAACCAGACACAGATCTGAGCAAAAAGACATTACTAGAGTTCTGGCAGTAGAAAGGAGAGAGACAGAGGGAATACTGTGTCCAGTGGAATCACAGCAGACTTCTCTCAGCAGACCTGTGTAATTGTCTCCCTGATCCCTTTGCGGATTTCTTCCTCTTTTCTTGTATTCCCCTCATGCTGTGCTTTATCCTCTGGCAGCTCATAACCCACAGCTTAATCTCGATTTGCAGCCAAAGCTATTATCCACCAGACACTGAGTGTGTTAGAAGATATTGTGGAGAATATCTCTGGGGAGTCCACCAAGTCCCGACAGATCTGCTACCAGTCTCTGCAGGAGTCTGTTCAGGTCTCCTTGGCCCTCTTTCCAGCTTTTATCCACCAGTCAGGTAAGAGCTGGTCCAGAGGCCTCATGGGTAGATGGTGCTAACAAGTGACCAGGTGCTTGCTGAGATCTTAGAGCATGCAGTGCAGGCTTTGACCTGCTCAGTGACAGGAAACCAGTGCTGAACAGCAGAGGGCAGTGCTGTTCATTTGGCAGTTCTGTGCTGAGTCCCCATGAAATAGAGCAGAGCCTTCAGTGTAGCCCCTGGTGCCCTTTCCTGTGGTGTCTTTCGTGGCCTCCTGCCTTATTTTCCTCCTTTCATCTTTGCCTTCCACCAGTAAGCAAGAAAGTGAGAATAGTGACCACTACACAGAGACGTGAGAAGTGTCTCAGATTAGTGCTTGCTCCCACCAGGTGAGTTTGGCTGAGGTCACTCTGCTCACCCTGCTGTCAGGTCATAGGTGAGGCGCTGTGGGTGCACTTGCCTGAGGTTCTGAAAGCTCCCGCAGCCAGTGCAGGTCACATTCAGCTTATGTTCATTGATTGTCTCTTGGGAACAGATTGAGTGGGGTTAAAATCCAGATCTACCATGCAGGATAACTGTTGAGGTCTGGAAGTGGAGCCACACAAACTGTAACCAGTGTTTTCTGCAATTAGTCTGTGTGGTGGGCAGAGTGCACCCTCCTTATCCACATTTAGCTGTTTGACTCCTTATCCAGCTTCAGGGATTGTTGGTTGGTTAGGGAGAGCGATGGCCAGCACACTCGTGTTGACCCAGTTGAGCAGGTCAGCAGAGTAGCACAAGATGATCTATCTGCACTATAAATGGAGCATGGGGGGCCGGGGAGATGGCTCAGTAGGATAAGCGCATCCCTGGCAAGCACCAGGGCCTGAGTACAATCCCTGGTTCCACAAAAAATAAACAAACAGAGCATGGCTGGGTGCAGGGCACTTGAGTGAGGCTCAAGGCGGTCTCCAATTACCTGTGGAGACATCAGGCTGAGGGTCCCTGGACTGGAGTTGGTTCTCAGCAGATCTTTAATCATTTTCCACTTTCTGCCATTGGCTCTGATGATATTGGGGAAATTTCTTGCAGTAGGAAGCATTAGAGAGAACTAACAGTGCAGACTGCAAAAGAAAGTCAGTCAAGGTAAGAGTTTCACATGCCCCATGTGTGTAACTTGGGCCATTTCCTTTATTTAGATGTGACTGATGAGATGTTGAGCTTCTTCCTCACTCTATTTCGTGGCCTTAGAGTACAGATGGGTGTGCCTTTCACTGAGCAAATCATACAGACTTTCCTCAACATGTTTACCAGGTGAGCATGTCCCTGCCACCCAGCCTTTTCAGGTTCATATGGGGAGGAGCGGGGCCTGGCCACATAGCAGGACACTTGCTGCTACTTCTCTTCACTCGCCATAAACATTGGTTTTCATGCTATTCCCCAAAGAAGCAGCTGTTTAGCTATTGCATGATGTTCTGTCCTCTGCAGAGAACAGTTGGCTGAAAGCATCCTCCACGAAGGTAGTACCGGCTGCCGAGTGGTGGAGAAGTTCCTGAAGATCCTGCAGGTGGTGGTGCAGGAGCCTGGCCAGGTGTTCAGGCCCTTCCTCCCCAGCATCATTTCCCTGTGCATGGAGCAGGTGTACCCCATCATTGCTGAGGTAGGCAAGGCCAGAGAAGTCTCCAGGGCTGCTGCACCCCCTCTTCCAACACTGCTTGGCATTGGGGAGAAATGAAGGGTTAAGGCAAAACAAATTTTTTTTAAGTTAATCTGTTATTTTAATAGTCTTTTAAGTCTCTTGTCCCCCCAACCCATCACCCCAAGAAAGAAGGCCTTTATCTTGGTACAGTTTTGTTAAAGTGATCAGGTTAATTAGAGTAGTGTAGTCGATACAACACTGACTGGTAAGGAAGGACAGCCTCTTCTGGCATTGCTGAGTGTGTGTGTGGACACTATTACAAATATACTTTCCCGTCAAAGTATTCGAGATCTCAAGGATTCAAGGCACACACTTGGAAGCATTTGTGCAGTCTTTTCAGTATTATAGGAAAGCACCTTGTCCTCCTTGGAAAACAGACACTAGCATGACAAAGTAGCATAAGTTGAGTGTTTTGGTGATAGTTACATAAATAGATGCTAACCCTTTTAGCCAGAGCTCAGATTGAAACGAGTCCAAATGCTTTGCATCCTGAAACAGATTGGGCCCTGTTGAGCTTCCTGCCATGGAACTTGTGACCTCAAGTGTCAGTGTGATTCTAATCAAACAAAACTGGATTAAATATATCTGTGCCATATAAGTTTGAATTCTATAGATGTCAGGAGTAGTGTGACATTCTCCAGTGATAGAGATTTTTGGTTAAGTTAGAAAATATACAGAACCTGCCCTCTTTGAAAAGCCTAGTTGCCAGCAAAGGAGGCAGCAGACAACATTTTAGATAGGGTGCTGCCCCCACGAGACATCTGTGGTCTCTTGGTGCTCTTTAAACTCTTTTTCTTTTAAGGTGTCTTACTGTCTTTAGACTGAGAGATTGTGTGAGACCAGTAGGTTGGCAGGGATAGCATTTTTATCCTGGAAAAGGGAACACAACCTGGAAGAAAAGATGTATCAAAAGGCTGTTTTCTCAACAGAAAATGCACATTCTTGTTCTGCCATTCAGTGGTTTTTTTTCCTAGCATACAAAGCTTAAGACTTTCATCCTAGAAAGGGTCTAAGGACTGGCCTAGCTTGTGTCTCAAGAGTAGGCCCACTCTTTTGATGTGAGCCAGGAGGTCAACGCTTTCTGCACAGGAAGTGATGGGTGTGTGTGGATGCTGGCACCCTTCATTCTGTTCTCAGACTTCTATGCTGCCCTGGGCCCAGGCCATGAGTGGTTCCCAACACTGCAAGAAGGGAGTGTGCAGATGTGTGTTTGTGTGCATTTCCACAGCGTCCTTCCCCCGATGTGAAGGCTGAGCTGTTTGAGCTCCTCTTCCGGATGCTCCATCACAACTGGCGCTACTTCTTCAAGTCCACTGTCCTGGCCAGCGTGCAGAGGGGAATTGCCGAGGAGCAGATGGAGAATGAGGCCCAGTTCAGTGCCATCATGCAGGTGAGGTGGATGAGCCAGTGAGGCTGCAGCATGACCCAAGGGCAGAGACTGCCTTCTGCGTGCTTCTGAGATGTGGTCTAAGTTTTCCAGTTAGGGCTTGAAGTTGTGGTCCTCTTGGCTTAGCTTCCCAGCGTGCTGGGATGGATATATATATCTATATATATATCTATATATAGAGAGAGATATATATATCTCTCTATATATATAAAATGTGTGTGTGTGCGAGTGTGTGTGTGTGTGCGCGTGCCACCATACCTAGCCCCTAGCAGTATTTTAAAAGATAACTCTGGCTCATACCTTGTTGAGAGAAACACTTCCTCATGGATCACTACTCACTTTCAGACAGGGTCTCGCTAGGTTGCCCAAGTTAGTGGCTATTGCTGCAGCCAGCTCTCCATTCTCAGTGCATGTTTTTCCTTGTGAGGAACCCAGGCAGCTTCTTTCCTTCCTCCCTCAGCTTCCTCACCAGCACGCAACATACACTTGAGTGCACAAAATTCTGGAAAAGCACATGCCCTCTCCGGTCCTCCAGCCTTTGAAGGCTTGCGTTTGGAGTGGTCTAGTGTCTGCTCGCCTCCTTCCTCTCTTGTAACTCTGTTCCTGCTTTGAAGAATTATTAGGCGGGGCCCAGGGAGATAACACAATGGTGCAGTGCCTATCTGGCAAGTGCAAGGTCGGGAGTTTGATTCCTACCAAAAACTCCAAAACAAAATGAAAGAGTTATTAGGCAAAGTAAAGTTTGTTCCTCCACTCAGGACTGATAAAAGTCACTATGGAGAGTAGTTGTGCAATCTGGCCTGCCCACCCCACCCCTGAAGTACTGAGGCTTAAACCTAGAGAGCATCGAGCTATCTCACTTTCTTATTTTTCATTCTGAGACAGGGTCTCAGTAAGTTGTGAGTGTCTGACCCCCTGGAGCTTTCCTGCAGACCACTACTTCTGCTCTTCATGGGCTTACTTTCTTTTGGAGCAGTATGGCTGGTGTAGAGTGAGTCACTTCACTCCCAAGCTAGTGACTTTCACGTTCAAGGATTCCAGAGCAATTTACGGCTTGGTTGCTTAACCCCCAGGCTGAGGTGGAGACAGCCTGAGGATCTGTGCCCTGTGAGACCTAGGATGCCAAAGAGAAGGGTACTTCTGCAGGGGTTGGCTGGCTGGGGAAGCAAGCAGGCAGGTTTCAGCATCTGCTAAGATTGCTGAGGGATTTGAACACAGCTGTGGCCTTCTTATTTGAAAGACTATACGGACAGGTTCTAGCCGTTGTTTTATAGAATAAACATGACCAAGCTGCAAAGGGGGCTAAGTGAGGAGACATAGGTGCTAAGATGCAAGTGTGTTGCAGATGCCTGACTGCTCAGGTTAGAAAATCAAGATGCAGTGCCTTTATCTATAAAGGATAGATAAGGAGGAGAAGCTGCTTGGGGTGTGTCAGTTCTGTGGGTATAGTGTGACTGGACCTGGGGGAGCCCAGGGCTGCTTATAAAATGGTAATCTAATTTCCAGGCTTTTGGACAGTCCTTTCTCCAGCCAGACATCCACCTTTTCAAACAAAACCTGTTCTACTTAGAGACTCTCAACACCAAGCAAAAGTTATACCACAAGGTAAGGGCCCATCTCTTGGAGAGATACTATAGCCAGCACCCTGGGACCAGGGGCAGCCCCTGGGCTGTCGGCCTCACCCCTATACTCCCCGTTCCTCTGCCTACAGAAGATCTTTCGGACCACCATGCTCTTCCAGTTTGTGAATGTGCTGCTCCAGGTCCTGGTTCACAAGTCCCATGACCTCCTGCAAGAGGAGATTGGCATCGCCATTTACAACATGGCCTCTGTCGACTTCGACGGCTTCTTTGCAGCCTTCCTTCCAGAGTTCCTGACCAGCTGTAATGGTGTAGATGCCAACCAGAAAAATGTGCTGGGGCGCAATTTCAAGATGGATCGGGTGAGGAGAGCAAGGCCAGGCTAAAATGGCAAGTGCAGCAGGCTCTGGATCCTGGATCTGTCCTCAGAGGGGCAGGCCGCCCCAGGGCACACCAGGCCTGTAGACATGGTCTCTTCCCACCGTGGTGGTTGTGGCAGCTTGTGTGGTACTTGGATGGCCTGGTGCTGGGCTGGGCTTGGCTTGACTTGAAGTCCCTCCCTCAGCCTTGGCTTCTCTAGTGTGCAAGAATATAGTGTCAGCCATTGCAGCTCCAGTCTCTGGCTTCATCATCCCATCTCCTGGGTCCCGTAGGTGGGATATTTGCCTCATTTTCTTGTACTTAATTGCTTCACCCCACTAGAGCACCCCTCATCTGGCTCACGAGTTTCTTCATGGTGATGAAGCACTGTAGGGCAAGCACTGTTTGTGTAGCAAGTCATACTTGTTGCTGATTTGCCCAAACTTGCAGGTCAGCAGAAAGGATAAATGTGTTGGAGCTTCAGCTCTGCATTCCCTGCCCCACTAATGGTGGGCCTGGCTTGTCCATCTTTCCAGAGCAGCTCTAGCCCAGGTTGGGCTAATGTGCTGTAGGTTCAGTGGCAGAGTCTCTGAGGTGCTCACCCTGTGTCCCAGGCTGCCTTGGGGCTGTAGAGCTGTGCTGCTGATGGCTCTGAGTGTACAGGGGGTGTCGCTGCTGGAGTGTCTGGACCTGCAGGGCCAGCCTCTCCCACCCTGCCTTCCTAGGTACTCACTTGCCCTCCTGTTGTACCAGGTGTCGGAGTCCCTGCTCTTTGCCCACCCTCAGATTCTCCCTGGAACTTTCCTGTAGAGCATGTCATGCTGATCCTTGGTCTCTTCACACATACATGATGGCCTTAAGAGAAGGAATCTTAGGCTCACTTGTGTTCTCTGGTGCTTCCAACTTCCCTGCTCAGCCCCTGCCAGATTGGGGTTCACCTTGGTCTTGCTGGGGTGCACTTGACTTCTGCTGCTCTCACAGTAGCCTCAGGAATGCTTTTTTTTTTTTTAAAGACCCAGACCTTACTTTCTTTTGTCTTAGAATCTTTCTTTTATTGAGATCCTGTTCTTGTAAGCTGGAAATTCTCTTCAGGTACTTTGATATTTTTTCTTCCATTCTTTAGAGCTCACAACCTAGCATTTAAAAATTGCTTTCTAATAACATCAGTATCAGTTAACTTCTTGACTTAAAGCAGTGGCTTCCAGATTTACCTGTTAAAAGACAGAGAAACAGACTTGTATTCCACTGAGAAATTCTGATTTGCTGTTGAGTGTCATGGACATCCTTTGGTTGGGTTTTTTGAGGATGACATAAAGGAATCCCACTTTCCAGATGCTCATTTGTTCTGTCTGTGTTTGGAGCCTGGCTTCTTCAGGCCCAGTGCCCCATCTGGGGTCCCAGCAGACACAGGTAACACAGTGTCCCCTGTGGGCCATACTGGGCAAAGCCGCTTCTGCAGCCTGTCTTGGCCAAGCCTTCAGCAGCCCTTGGAAGTGTAGATGGTGCTACTTACTTCATTTCATAGGAAACCTGGGCTCCAAAGGTCAGTTACAGTGCTTAGAAGTGGTAGAGGCCAGGAAGCAGGCTTCAGGCCTGGGTGTTCTGTCTGTAGGGAGAGCCCAGGCACGTGAAGCCCCGCAGAAGGCCAAGCTAGCCTGCTGGAGCCAGGGCCACAGGGTCCCCAAGCAGCCTCTTGGAGGAGCCATGCTGTGAGCTGAGCTGTAGAGGAGTAGTTGTGAGTAGGGGAAGTGGGGAAAGTACAAATGAGGAGAGCTGGAAGTGCTTCAGCTCTGTCCGGAGTCCAGTCATGTTGCCCAGGTTTAAGGGAATCACCCTGGCACTGCTGGCCTGGGCAGGCAGCCAGCTCATTCTATAACAGTGCTATGTTCTTCATGTGGACTTACATGGCAGGCTTCCCATAATTCCACACTAGAGACAAAGGTCTCACAGTGGGACATGCGATTATTCAGTGTTCCAACTGTTAGGGCTCCCTTACTCCTGGCCTGGGTGCCTTCAGGCACTTGAGGCTGTTTGGGGCAGTCTGGAGCTGGTGTAGGAGGAATTCTACTGGGTGTGAGCGATGTCATCCAGTTGGCTGCAGTGGGGGAGGGGTGAATGGCAGCTGAGCCCAGGCTGGCTCCTTCCTCCCTGTCTGCAATTTGTCAGTAGTAGTTGGATAGTGGCGAGGACCCAGTGGGCCGATGCTTGCTAACTGCTTGCTACACTGCCTGGCACATTGGTCCTAGAAAAGTGTCTTATTTTTTCTCTCATTGCTGGGACAAAATAACCTACACTCAAAATTAAGGAAGGAAAGGTTTATTTAACTTACAGTTTGTAGAGGTTTCAGTCCATACTCTTGGCTGGCTCCAAGGTAGAGTGGCACTTAGGAGAGGGCACTGGTTCATGGTGATGGACAACAGCAAAAAGCAAAGGGAGGAGGAAGCAGCAGCAGCAAGCCGGGGAAGCTAGCAAGCCTCTCTCTTGTCTTTATATCATATGCAGATTACCCAGGTGGGTGTAGCACTCACGCCCATAATCCCAGCATTAGATCAAGAATTAGTTACAAACTCTAGAAGCTGTCCCATGACTGCATGAGGCTTTTGGGGGACAGCTAGACACAAACCATAACATGATGACATGTCTTTGCCCTGTCACAGCTCTGCTGCGTACTACACCTGGGGGCTGGGCATTGAAGAAGTGGTGGGTGACTGGGCTGTTGGAGGGCTTCAGCTTCAGCTTCAGCTGTGTCCCTGCCTTTCTAGGACCTGCCCTCGTTCACCCAGAATGTGCACAGGCTGGTCAACGACCTGCGCTACTACCGACTCTGCAATGACAGCCTGCCCCCTGGCACTGTGAAGCTATAGGCCTGCTGCCAAGGGACATGGACTGCTGCACAATTACCACACCACCACCACGCCCCCCACAGGTGTCACCAGGCAAGTCTCCGCCAATCTTTGGAGTCAGCCTGGGCAGCGAGGCTGGCCTCTGCCTCTCCTCCACTGCCCCCTCCTGCCACCACCCAACAGAGCTGGCTTCAGAAGGGTCCATTGCTGCACCGGTTGGAGTTCCCAGGGCGTCTTGCGCATGTGCCTGGGGAGGCACCCAGAGTCCTGTGCGGCGGTCTGTGCAGATCCTGTGTGGATCAGTCACGGACAGGAGCGCCAAGGACCATTTACGACCATGCCACCTTCTCACCATTCCACCTCCCCACCTCCCAGGCCCACTGGCCAGGAGAAACATGACATTGGGACTGTTTCTACCAAGACTCCCTGTCCCCTCTGATTGCCTTGAAGTCTCTGCTTTGCCAGGGATTTGCAAAGACTCGTGTTTTTGTTTTCTCATCATTCCATTGTGATACCAAGAAATGAAGCTTAATGAAAAATAAAATGCTTACCTTGTTATATAAACCTGGCTAGGGAGCTTCCTTCTGCCTGGAGTCCCATAAGGTGGGGGCGGACCATCCCAGGCAGAGTGGGGCAGTGAGGCAAGCATGCTACAGGAGGGCGTCCTGTGAGCGCTCTGGATGTGGTGTGAGGGGCAGAGTTCCTGTTGCTTGTGTTCAGAGGAGGTAGAAGAGCTGGTCCCAGCGATGATGACTTCGTGATGAGCTATGTCTACCTTGCCTGCTGGACTGGGGGGGGCCAAAGCTGTCCCCAGCCCTGCTGCTCTGCACCAGAAGTGTGGGCTCCTACTTCCTTCTACCTTCCTGTGCCTTTCCAAGAAGTCTCCTTCAGGGACTGAAGTCTTTCTTGTGGCAGGGAGGGTGAGGTCCCTAGTTAGTTTGCCCAGAAAACAGGAAGGGGAGGAGAAAGGGCTGGGTGTGTATGGGAGCCAGAGCAGCTTGCAAGGGTGTGTATGTGCTGTCTGCAGCTTGCTCCACTTCAGAATTCTGAAAGGAGGGGATTGAAACACTAACTGCTCTTCTGCAGAAAGGAATTAGCATCCAATTATTCTAGTCTATAAATACTGCCTCACCTGCCTGCTGGGAAGGCTGGAGGCTGTCTGCTAAGAGGAGAGCTTCTAGAGGCTGGAGGCTGAGGGGCCAGGTAGGGGCCTGTCCTGAGAAGGAACTGGGTGGGAGTTGGGGCAGTGAGGCCAGGTGGGGAGGAAGGTGGCCTGGAATGGAAGGCCCTGTTCATCTGTGCCCACTGGGCAGCCAGCTGGGGGAAGGTTGGCTTCCAGCTTCTGTCAGGGTAGGCAGAGGTGTGATCTGCAGAAGGGGCTCCTCGTGTGGGCCGTGTCCCTGGGTTCTAGGCCATGCTGAAACTTACTTTGGGTTCTGAAAACGAGGACAGGGAGGACAGAGAAGGGCAGTGGGGACATCTGTTACCAGTGATGCTGTGTGTAAATCTGAAAACTTGTACTTTTCGAGGTAGATTCTGACCCCTAGGAGAGCTGGGTCAGATGTTTTGGCCTCTTGTGGATATTGCTGGAGCCTGATTTCTGTTCTAAGGATAGACATTGTAGGCTCTGATGCTGTAGAAGGTTTGAGCAAAACCATGTCCAGGCGACCGTGCGGACCACAAGTTTATGGTTCCTGGAGACTCAGAACACCCGCCTTGCAGCACACCTGTGAGCACCTCACTGTCCCCTTGTCCTCCCTGTGTGTCCTGGCTGTGGAGGCAGCCGAGACGGGGCAGGGGAGCAGAGCAGGTGCTTTGTCCTTACTCCCTGGGCCTGGTTGGGAGAACCAGGCTTGGTGGCTACTCATTACCAGACTGTTCTACTAGCCAGGCACTGGGCTGCTTGAGGAGGGCTGGGATCAGTTGGATGCAGCCTGTGCGCCCACAGAGTCCATGGCACACCTGGAGACCATGGAAGATGGATGCACAACTGGGTACTGACCCCTGCAGTGCAGTAGGGGCCTGGGGCCTGGAGAGCCAGGGCATGCGGTGGTCCTCACTAGTGGGCAGGTGGGTCTCTTAAGAGGTCAGGAATCTCTGGCAATGTTGTAGGAACCTTGGTGGGATAGTGGAACTGGCACGTGGTGAGCAGAAGGATATTCTTAGTAGTGTTTTGGGACAGCAGTTGTGCTGGGCCTTTGTCCCTAGTCACGGGGAAAAGTATCTGACTCTGTTACTGCAGATGCACAGAGGGGGCCTAGCCAGCTGCCTTCTCTGCTGCAGCCACACTGCCCAGGCTGCCCGGTGCGCAGGGCCACAGGCTGCCGTGTCGTGTGTGTGTTCAGTCGAATGCCTTGGCTGCCCTGGCCCCACTCCAGACAGCACTTCAGCTCACCTGGCGTCCTCCCTGGCTCTGCTCTGCGTGGCTGCCACATCCCCCGTGCTGCACCCCGAAAGTGCCACCTCCCAACTTCTTTAGTGTCTCCTGAACAGTCCTTCCCCAGATATGTCCCCCTTGGCACTGGTCCCAAAATTCCCCCTCTCCCCGCAAGGTGGGTGTAGGAGGATTTGTCAGATTCTTTCAAGTGGGCTTCTCCCCACAGGAAGCAGCATGGGGTCACAAGGAGGTGCCTCTGACTGATTCCCAGCATGATAAAGCCAGGACTTTGGCGCCTGCTCAGAGTGTCTAGGACCTTCCCTCTCGGGGCTCCTTAGGGACAGCTCTTAGCACAGCTCTTTAGTGAAGGATTTCTTCAGCTCAAGGACTCCTTTTTTCACCCTTCTCTTCTGTATCATTAGAAAGTATCTTTTAAAAGCCTTGGTAATTAACTGGCTTGGGGCCCCCCTTGGAGTTGGCAGGTGGCAGAGTTGGTAGCAGACATGGGTCAGCCTGAGCCTCTGCAGGGGCCCCGAGGGTGGCAGTAGCTCTTCCAGGGTCAGAGTTGGGCATCAAGAGGTTGGGCCATTGGCGCTTAAAATGCACATCGAGGAGCTCTGCATAGGTGGGCTTTGGGGCAACAGGTACATTTTCTTAGCTTCCCCACCCTCCTCTTCTGCATGGCAGCAGTACCTGCATATTCTCTGCAGATAAATAAAAGGAGGAAAGTAAGTATCATTCAATGACACTCAGTGGGAAGCCTGCAGGGCCTTTGTGTCTAGATGTCCACTCTTTCATCTCTGGCCTCCATTGGGAAGGAGTGTGTGGCCCGTGCACAGTGGCGCCTGCCAGCCCCAGAGGCCTCTGCACAGCTCAGGGAGGGCTCACGGCTCCAGAGGCTTGGCTGTCCAGCTGTTTCATGCTGAAGCCACGGAACGTGTGGGTAGGAGTAAATTCTGTGTTTTTTTCCTCTGTGTATACAGGTGCATGTGCTTTGGTGTTTGCTTTTCTGTAGCACTGAGCTCCCGGCTCTTCTGTAGTCTCCTTACACATTTAGCAATTTATGACTTTCTGTGTGTTGCTGATATCTGCAGTTTTTCTTCTGTTACCAGCGATGCTGCAGTGATCATCCATGTGTATAAGTCTTCCCTTTGTTCCCATAAGCTAAATTCTGGCCCCTAGAACTGCTGGAAGTGGATTCTGTGGACCATGGAGGGGAATACCCGGTCTCTACCCACCCCAGGGTCTGGAGCGGCCCTGTCTTTCTTAGAGCCCCCAAGGCTGGCAGATTGGGCAGCCTCCCACACTCCTCTTCCCACTCCAGTCCCTGGACGTTCCTGAGCTCAGAAAGTTGTGGTGACCTTGCCTCCAGCCTCGGAAGGACACTCAGCCGTGGTTCTGCTGAAGCAGGTTCTGTGCCACCCGCTGGTCTGGAGAGACCAGGAGCTGCAGGGAGGCATGGGGCTCCTGCAACAGTGCTCCAGCATGGGCCACTGCCAAAGATGGTCCCCTCCTCTACCATGGAAGCTTGGCCTTCGGCAGCCCCCATCCCGCCTGAGGCTTCCTCGCTTGCAGAGCAAATGAAGTTGGAGCTCAAAGAAGGGAAGTGACTTCCTCAAGACCATGCATCCACCTGGCAAAGGCAGGCTCTGTTCTAGAGTCCACATCTGTGCGCTGCTGGTGCTCCCTGGTCTGCCTCAGCCACAGGGAAGCCAAGGCCACTGTGCCTTCCTTAGAGCATCGGGGCTCTTTCTGCTCACGTCAGTCATCCTTACCCTCATGTCCTGATGATGCACGGGGCAGCGTTTGTCACTGTTGCCATTGAGCCAGAGAGACAGTGAGGCCTGGGGGTTGCATGAGTTCCCAGAGCCACACAGCTAGAACCTGGGGAGGTAAGAATCCAAGTGAGGTGGGAGGGGCTCAGCTTGTGCCCTTCCTTCTTTTCCCAGGCAGGTGTGTCTGGCTGCCTTGTGCCTTTTGCTGGCTAGGGTGCCCCACCTGCGGCTGGAGCTGAGCCTGGCAAGCTGAGGGCTTGGGATCCGAGTCCCTTTGCACCGCAGATTGGCCACGTCTGCTATATCCCCTTCTTCCCAGGCCCTGCCCCCTTCTTGGCACACAGTACGGCTGCATGCCCAGTTGTCTCTTCTTCCTCTAGGTTTGCAAGGGACCAGACAGGGAAGCGCCCAGGCACAAGGCTAATGAATGGGGCTCTAATGCAGCCAGGGCTTTGTTCTCCCAGGACAGTGGCTGTAGGTGACCTTTCTCTTCCACCTCGACTTGGGGACTTAGGCAGTTGTCCCACTCTGGGTCCTTCCACAGACACAAACTATTTCTTCGTGCTCTGCCCTACAATAGGCACTAGACCTAGAACACATGGTTCCTGCCCTCAAGAAAGGAAGGAACCATGGGCCTGTGTGTGTGTGTGTGTGTCTGCGTGCACAAGTGTATAGGCTGCTCCCATGGAGCAGGTCCTGATTGGGCTCAAGTGGAAACACTGATTTCTGTAACCAATCCATCCTGCTTTGGAAAAACCAATGGTAGGAAAATTTTTTTTGAATAAAAATTTCTGATTACATAATGTTTTGTGCAGGTTTTTTTTTTTTAAAAAAAAATCAGTAAAGTGCAGGAGAATGAACACAAATAGAGCAGATTCAGGATAGTAGTGAAAATGGCTTTATCCAGTGTAACTATTTCCATAACTAACAGGGACCTACGCCTGGCCTACAGGTGCCCAGTGGGTAACGCAGGATGAGGCTGGCATCTCTGCCTCTGGGTGCTATCTGTCCCCCTTTCCACCTTAGAACTTTGGGCCAGATCCCTGTTCAGCTTTGCACTTGAACATGCTGGTCACTTGCGGATGTAAACTGTTGGTAATCCCAGCTGTTAGCCCTGAGGTCCCCAACCATTCATGCCTCTTCGAGACTGAGCATACGGAGGCGGTTTCAGGATCTGCAGAGGCATGGCAGTGCTGCTTTTACACAGTCCTATTCCAGACCCCCTTGGAAGGACACTGGAAATAGTCTAATACTGTCCTAAGTCTGCAGCGACCTTGGCCTCCAAAGCCTTGCAGCACACACCTCCCCACAGGATGTGGACCCCCGCCATACAGGAGTACTTTCTATCTGCCAAGTGATTGGAGCCGCTCAAAGATCTGGCTTGAGATACAGGCACTGAGACCAGGGACCTGAGGCCCAGATTCCAAACACTGCCAGCTGTGCAGAACCCCTCTTATACTCAAAGCTGCTGTCAGCCCTAGAAGATGGGTCTTGGTGGCCATGATCCCTTTCCTGCCTTGTGCCACTGCCTCTTTTAAAGACTTTTCCAGCTTTATTTATGGTATATAATGCACTGTGATATGAATAACTAATGAAGTAAATCAAGTTAACATTGATCACCTGCGTGTGTGTGCATGCGTGTTTGCGTGTGCACAGGCATGCTTATGCTTACTCATCTTGACTGGCATTTTGGGACAGGTGGCCCGAGGTCCAGGTTTTGCCCTACATCTCCAGTAAGGACTTCTGAACATCATTTAATTTCAAGATTCATAAAATTAATCCCAGTTCTCAGGAAGTCTGAGGCCGGAAGATTGAGTTACCCAGAACTGGGTCACTTAGCAAAACACTGTCTCAGATTTTTTTATAATTCCAACAGATTGCAAGTTCCAGCCCTGCCTGGTCAATTGAGGAATTTAATGAGACTGTTTTACAATAAAAAATGAAAAAGCTGGGGATATAGCTCAGAGCGAAGGCCTTAAGTTTACTCTCCAGCACCACCAAAACCCCCTAACAGCAAGCCAACTTGGTCCCCTCTTAAGCTTCTTGCCCTTCTCCCTCACTGTGGGCCTGACTCCAGCCTTTGGGGCTCCGACTGCCCAACCGGCTTCCAGAAAAGGAGCCAGAAATCTCTGTTCCTTGTCAATGGCCCAGCTGACTAAGATGCCCATTTCTGTACAATATGGGGTACCTGACAACTACTGTCCTCACCTTTGGGCCTTAACAGTCATGCAGGGACCAGGCAGGAAAGAATCACCCTGGGATGTTACAGGGGCATTATCTTAGCTTTCATACTATCAGCAAGATCACAGTACAGTGAGTACTTTACAGATGGGGGCACTAAGGTCTGCAGATGGCAAGTGACCTTCCCAGGGCCTTACATCATGGAGCCAGGCAGATCCCAACATGGCTGTGTACAAAACCATGGTCTGTGCTCGCCAGCGCTACATCCTGCCACCCTCTCAGGGTTTGCAGCCGGGCCGGGGAAAAGCAGCCCTTCTTGGCTGCTCCTGGTGTCTGAGCTGGGCTCAGCCAGAGCTTCTGCAAGGTGCTCCTGGGCTCCTCTGCACCCCCCTCCCCTCGGGGGAAGAGCAGCTGCTCCTGAGGTGGACTCCCGGGTCAGAACCAGGTGCTCTGTGTCGGCAGTCCACAGAACTGGCCCAGGTGGCCCCAGCTTCCTGGTTGGCCCACCTTCTTTAGTTTTTCCTCTGATGGAAATTCAGTGAGAATCCATTTCACCCCAGGCTCCAGAGGGAGGAAGGCAGCCTACCCCTACCCACCCCAGTGTCCTAGAGACAGCAGTAGCCCTTGAATTAGTTTATTTGTCCATTTCTCTTCCTATACTAAATGCTTGAGGCTGAGTATAAAGGAGAGAGGTGAACTGAGCTCACAGTTCTGAGTACGGGCTGCAGCACATCAGCAGGGGCTATGTCATGGCAGGAGTGCGTGGGAGACGTGTCAAGATGGAGACTAGAGGGGCTGGAAAGATAGTTTCGTGGTCTAAACACCTGCCTGGCAAGCACAGTGACCCAGGTTCAATCCCTTGTACCACGTATCTGACCAGCCCCAGAACCCCAGGAACGCTGTGCAGGCCCCAAAACTGGGCATGGTAGTGCACATCTGTAATCCCAGTGCTGGGGAGGCTGAGACAGGAGGTTCACTATGAGTCTGAACTGTGTAGGGAGACCCTGTACCACATGAATGAATGAATGAATAAATAAATAAATATTTATGAACATCAAGACGGAGGTTAGAGAGGGGCTGGGGCAGATCAGTCCTGCTTCTGAAAGGCCCTACTCCTAAGAACTGGCATAGATTCCTTCCCAGGGTGATGCTGCCCCTGGGCCTCAGCTCACACCCCCATAACTTCAGCACTCGGGGCCCCAACATGTGGACCCAGGGGAGACCGGGCTGTAAATAGCTGAACAGCCACAGTCCTTTCAGACCACATCGATGCCAGTGAAAGGACTTGGCCACAGTGTTGGCAAGAGGTATCCATCGTAATAGGAGCCCATACCCGAGAGGAGTGACCAGGGAACCCCCGCTGGCTGCAGAGGTGGCCGGATGGAGACCCTAATGAGCTGTTGAGGCCACAAAACCAAGGCCCTGGAGCAGGGTGTGTTTGAGCACAGAAGACCAACAAAGCTAGGACGTGTGTATGGGGGTGGGAATGTCAGTTTTTATTCCATTGTTTAAATTTGTACATGTATTAGTTTGACAGGAATTGGAAAACAACAAAAGTCTAGAGGACTGGCACTGAGGGGCTGGGGCTGAGGTCTCACCCTGGCTGCCTTGTGGAACGGCTCTCGGCTCTTCCCTTCAGCACGTGCTGGGGCTTTTGAAGTCTCCCTTTCCGGGTTCGAGCAGTTTCCAAGCCCTCCAGCTCCTCAGGCCCACACACAAAAGCAGGCAGGTCAGGGCTGAGGGGCCGTGCCGGCACTGGCCCACGGAGCACTGGCTGCACACACTTTTTTTGTTTTCCAGTATAAGGAATTTAACCCAAGTGTTTTACACTGAACTACGTCTCCAGCCCTTTTCACTTTGTGAACTTTGAGACCAGCAGAATCCAAGCTTGTGATCCTCCTGCCTCAGCCTCCCAGGGTGTTAGGTTACAGGCCTACCTGCACCACCACAGCCAGCCCATGCACACATTCCTGCCAAATGCCCTCAGCGTGTGGGCCCTGAGCTTTTGGGATTTTATGGAGGATGAAATATATCGCTGCCTAGAGGGGTGATGAGCTTGAGGCTGGCAGTAGAGATGGAACAGAATGGCAACTCCTTTGGTTCCTCCACCCTGAAGGCCACTGGGGTCTCAAAAGTGTTTACTCCTGAGAACGGAGATGCTCTTATGGAGATAGCCCCAGAGATTAGGATCCTGAGGTCACGGACCAAATATTAGAACAAAGAGCTCTCTACCCCGTTTACAAGTTTGGGTCAAGACCTGGGGTAGAGACCAGTGACTGTGTGTCCTACTGTATCTCGGCCTCATGGGCGTAATCAGGAGCTTCAGGTTTGGATTGTCAAGGGCACTAAGCGTGCGCCCCTATCGGGGGCCTCATAGACAGGGTCCTTCTGGTCGCCTGGTGATGTGGCAACCTCTACCCGAAGTGCCCAGATGGTGAGCGGGTTGTTTCCCCCTGCCCACTGCCCTCCAGCCAGGGGGTTCCCCAGCCGTGCCTTGAGCATGCCCATGTGCTCCTCCACATGCCTCTGCACCCCACACGAGGGCTCCCTGCTTCCCCAACATGGCTCACCACACCCCGTCACTTTCTAGGGACCTGTGCTCAGGGCTATGCAGACGACAGCCTCCTCTCTATCCTCCATCCTCCCCTCCTGCTTTAGTTTTCTTCACAGCTCTGATCAACACCCGGCCTGTTACCAATTTGAGTGGGGATGTTTTAGCTTTCTACCACTGTGATAAAATACCTGAGAGTGAAACCCAGCAGAGTGCTGGGACTGTGAACAGCTTCAGAAGGACACTTCTCCCTCCCCCTGTCTTCAGTCCTAGCAGGCGAGACTGAAGGACTCAGGGTCCCTTGGGTGCTTGGCTGGGGACACTTTTCCCAGATCTTTGATGCTGGCCAGTGTTGCGACACTAAAGTGATGGATGAAGGAGAAAAGAAGAGGCTGTGGCTACTTCCTGTATGGACCGGATGTGGTGAGCTGTGGGCGTGGCTGCAGCGCTAGTGCACCAAGGATGGATCCTGGGATAAGGAGCGGAGGGCTCTCTGGAGGGCAGCTGGCCAAAATCCCAACATGGAATATAAATGGCCACAGCTGTTCTGAAGCAATACAACAGGACCCAGTGGGAACTGTAGCAAACAGGGGAGGCTGTCTCTTGTCTAAAGTGATTACTCTGCTCCAATCAGTGCTGAGAATGCAGGCCTAGTGAGGGCGGATATTTAGATCACGCCTAAGATGTGAAAGACCCAATTGTATGAAATCTTCCAATTAAAGAGCTTGGGTGTCAGGCACCCCCCCCACACACACAACAGCTCAGCACAAATACAGAAATTAAGCCAAGCCAGGAGTTTGCTACATGTTAAGTAAGCATTGTTTTGTCCGTTGCTGCAGATGGTTCAGATGGGCAAGGTCACTACACAGCTAGGAGTGGCCAGACTGGGTGTGGGGGCCCACCACTGTCTTCCAAGTGGTGGCTTTAGGTGGCCCCAGAACTAAGGGCAGTGGCTCAGAGGGTCTTTCTGCAGCCATATTTGGGGCCCAGTCCAGATTTGGACTCTGGGGCTGGGGAGATAGCCCAGTAACAAACAGATTTGGATTCTGCTTCTAACCTATCCCCTTCCCGAGAGTGTTGATTCAGAGAATTCTAGAGACTAGGGCACAGTGCATGAAGTGGAGACCTTGGAAACATTACTTGTTGGCTTCTTGGGAAAGGGTGATGTTTAGAATAGATCCAGCACCACATGGGTGTCAGTCAGCTTTCCAATACTATAACAAAATGCCAGAGATAATTAACCTGAAAAGAGGCAAGGCTTATTTTGGCTCTCGATTTGGAGGTGCCAGTGCATGGTCTGCAGCTTCAGGGCTCTGGGCTTGTGGGAGGCAGCACAGTGCGGCAGGAGTGCGTGGAGCAAGCTGCCCACTTTGGGGGCGTGGCAAGGGAGCAGAAGAGGGAGTTTCCCAGCATTCCCTTTGAGGCCATGTGACCACAGAGATGACATTCAGGTTCCTGAAAGCACAGGGCCACGTGGAACTCTCTACATAGCTGCTGTAGTGGCAGGGTGGTCACCTGTGTCTGATGAAGTAGTGGTCACTTGTGGGGGCCGTGCACACAGCCGTGGTCACAGACAGCAGTGGTCCCCAGTCCTTGCTGCAGGGGATCCAGATCCAGTCGGCTGTACCAGACGGGCTGAGTGGTCAAAGCCCGAGATCTGTTTGTGTGGTAAGGGGTGAGAGGTGTGGGGTGCTGGTGGTGGGAGGTCTTGAGGCCTGTAGTACCAGTAGTGACCAAATCATAACATAATTGTCATCACAGGGCTGTGGCCACAGAGCTGGGAGCCATAGTGGGGCGTGGCTGTAGCGCCTGCATACTTAGGGCGCAGAACAGCACTGGGCATGTGTAGGTGGATAGCCCGCCCCCTGCAAATCCCTCTACTCTCCCCGGTCACACAGTTCCAGCAGGACCAGCAATTTTCCTCGTGGAGGAGGATTTGCACTGAATGAGCTGCCCCGTGTGCCTTGTTTTCTTGGTGTTGGCAAATTGTATCCCTTAATAAAAGTTTCATGACTCAATTTAGTGTGGTGGAAAGGTAATCCTAGCCCCTTCTCTCCTAGCTCAGAGGTTGCTTGTGATCCCAGGATATTCCTGGCTTTGACACAAATTCCACGTGTGAGTGCATGTGCGCGCGCGTAATGCAGTAGATGTTCTCGGGGCCCTCACCCCACGCCTCATCCTCCGACTTCGGCTCTAGCTCCCGGCTTAGCATCAGTACCACGGCTGGCCTGGGCACCTCTGGGAAGAGCAAGAGGACTGTGGCTCGGCCTCTCTCAGCACTTGCTGCCTCATGGGTGCTCAGATCTGCCTGAACACCCATGGGAGACTGGTTTTGCATTTAGCTGTGCCACGTGCTCCTCCAGGCTGGCCTCAGGACACAGGTAGGAAGTGACTCCAGAGTGGCCAGAGATCGTGGGGGCTTTCTCAGGATGCTTGGTTTCCTGGTGGCCAGGGCACAGGGTGGGCACTGAGGCCTTGTACCCAGCAGCCAGTACAGCTGCAAGAACATCACTAGTCTCATAGCCCTGGCTCGGCCTACAGAGGAAGTGGTCCAGGAGTGGGCCTGGGAGAAAGGGGCAGGACCACCTAGGCTCCAGCCGTGGGCAATCGTAACTGTCACTTTATTTATTCATTTATTTTAAATTTTTCTTTATTCATTTTGTTCTGGGTCTTTCTATGCAGCTTGGACTCATACTGATCCTCCTGTCTCAGCTCCCCAGCACTGGGGTTACAGGTGTGTGCCACCACGCCCAGTTTCGGTGGCAGGCTTAGCGCAGGGCTGGCATGGCATGCAGAGCCAGGTATCAAACCCAGGTCCTTGGGCTTTCCAGGCAGGCACTTAGACCACCAAGCTCTCTCCACAGCCTCGTAGCTGTTGCTTTAAAAAGTCATTAAGGTGTAACTCAGTGGCACAGCACTGTGTTCAATACCTGGAACCAAACAAGAAAATAGAAAAGAAAAGAAAAAAAAAAAAAAAAAAAAAAAAGCCATTAAGCTTTGGAAGTTTGTCATGCAGCAGAGGACTATCACTCTCAGCTGAGACATTTGGGGGAACTGGTCCAGGGTCCATCTTTCCTGGCATAAGCCAATTGGAGTAAGCCTTTCTCCTGTCCACTCTGAGTTTAGCAGTCACTCTCTGGGGCTTCTGAGAAAGACAAACTTCCCAGCCGTTTTAGAAAGAGATAGTAGCCGGGCATGGTGGCGCATGCCTGTAATCCCAGCACTCGGGAGGCTGAGGCAGGAGGATTGTTGTGAGTTCGAGACCAGCCTGAGCTATAAAGTGAGCTTAAGGCCAGCCTGAACTGCACAGTGAGACCCTGTCTCAAAAAGACAAAAAAAAAAAAAAGAAAGAGATAGTGTGGGATGAGGACGTGGTGTCAGGAATCAACGCAGCAGTTTTGTTTCCCGTGGCTTTCCACGTGAAGCCAGAAGGTGGAAGAATGCAGGCTCCAGTGCAGAGAGAAAAGCAGAAAGTTGGAAAGGACCCCAGCCCTTGATGTCGTTGACCTGCTGGGTCACGCCATACCTAAAGCAAAATGGCCTTTTCAGCTTTCCAAATGTATAAAGTGTGGCTACTCTTGAAATGGTTTATGCCACCCCTAAATGACATACCTTGCTCCATTTTTAGTTTAGTTTTTTTTTTTAAGTTAGGCACCTGTGTAGACAAAGGTAAGGGCACTGTTTCTATTAAGATACTGGGACTCGAACTTGGGACTCGAACTTGTACTTCCAGGCAAGTGCTGTTCCACTGAGCTATCTCTACAGCTTGGCAGTTTCCATTAAAAAAATAATAATAATAAAAACTAGAAATAACCTAGTTATCTAACAACAGGAGATTTTAAAAACAACTATCAGAACTTCCACAGAGTGAAACACTGCATCGCCTTGGATAGGATCAGAGCCCCTGGATCTGAAGTCTTGGTGGTGTCCCACAGTTCTGGAGTGAGCCTAGGCTTGCTGCATAGGCTGGGAGAAGCGGTAAAGCCGTTACAGTAGTGGTGTCCACTCACAGAACTTCATATGGAAACAAACCCAGTGCCTGGAGCTCCCCAAATGCTTCGCTGATGCTTCCTATTATGATTCACATCGCATGATCCTGACGTGACTTTATTTTTTATTATTATTTTTTTTTGGCAGAACTGGGGATTGGACTCAGGCCCTTGTGCTTGCCAGGGAAGCGCTTATTCTACTGAGCCATCTCCCCAGCCCCTGACATGACTTTAAATATAAAAGTCCAGATACGAAACTGGCATGCACTGTAATGAAAATGTTATGAAGTGTACACATTCTTTTTCTCTTCATTAAAACATTGAAGTATCTGGTGAAGTGAAGATCTGATTGTGAAATTACAAGCAATTTAAAAGTCTTCATAATTTTTTGATATGCTCTAGATTTTCTTTTTTGTGTTTAAAAAGAAAATTTAGGATGGGATTACAGGGTCTCACTACACAGATCGGACTTGTAGTGATCCTCAGCCTCCCAAGTGCTGGGATTACAGGCGTGCTCCACCATGTCCAGCCTCAATTGCCATCTCAGTGTGCCCCAGGGGCGGAGCCAGCACGGTGTGCTAGGGATTGAACCCCAGCCCCTGCATCTGCCTAAGAAGGTGCTTTAATCCGCTGAGCTATCTGGCTGGTCCTCCTCTAAATTTTCTATGCCATGATATTTTATGCCCAGAAAAATATGTCAAAAAGGAAAGGAGAGACAAAGAAAAGTGGAAAGAAGGCAGAGAAAGAGGAAGGAGGGAAGGAGGGAGGGAAGGAAAGAGGGAGGGAGGGAAGGAAGGAAGGAAGGAAGGAAGGAAGGAAGGGTTGAACAAGGAAGTAGCTTTCATGTGGTTAAGAAAAATTCTCTGGGCTGGTGTTAGTCTGGTGACCAGGTGTGGCAGCTGCTCTGAGATGACCCCATCTTGGCACTGCTGATGGGGTTGGCACCAGACCACAGGAACCGTACAACCCCAGGGAGATGGCAGCGGGTGTCCACCTGAAGACAGTGCCACCCTGTCTCGCTCTCTCCAAGCTCACTGTGCTGTGAGCACCAGTGCCACGCTGGCAGGACACAGGTCCCACAGAAGCCAGCAGGGCAGGCACTGCTGTCACCGGGCCCCTTGGAAGTGGCCCCTCCTGCCACAGACTACTCTCTGGGGTCCCCATGGTCCTGCGTCTTGGCTGCAGACTTAAGCTCCCAGTCACTCCTGCCAGACCTCCTGACCCAGAGATACTGACAGTGGGTGATGGTTGTCACTGTTCCCTGCCTTAGCACGGGCTCGAGAGTCACCCTCACATAGCAATGGCAGAGAACACTGTGGCAAAGAACCCGAATTCAGAAATTCTCAAGCTCATCTTCATAGCATCCTTTCAGTTTGGATCTCACAACCAACACCCATAGGGCATGGAGGTGCAAGCCAGCACTCAGGAGGCTGAGGCAGGAGGATCCTTGTGAATTCAAGACCAGCCTGGGCTACAAAGTGAGCTCAAGGCCAGTCTGAACTGTGCAGTGAGATCCTGTCTCAAAAAATACCAAAAAAAAATCTTTTTAAAAATGGAAAGTAGTGTTGAATCTAATTTCAACCCTCCTTATTTAGTTTAACCTAATTTACAATCTCCTTTATACATTCTTAGTTTTTGTATGCACTTTTCATACTGCTCGTGTTTGTGTGTCAGTGTCATGTGCTGTGGACCTCCGCCCATAATCTCCTCCTGGATCCTGGTCCCTTCCACCCCTGGTCTGCACCCCACTGTGGCTTCTTGCAGGTGTGGACAGAGCAGGCCGCTCTTCTGGGTCCGGGTGAACTTGGCTGGCAGCTCTGCCTGTGGCCCGTAGAGGGCAGCAAACGACAGCTTGGAAACCTTCAGAAACTCCACCGCAGGAAGAGCTTCCACCAAGGACGGGGTTAGAAGGGTAGAGACCTGGCCGACCAGGACAGGATGGGGAGCGAGGAGCAGGGCCTGCTGGCGGGTCTGGTCTAGTGACAGCAGGGAGGCCAGGGCATTAGGGTGGTCCTCTGCTCTGTCCCTTGCCCTACTTCTCCTTGTCTTCCTCCCCCTCTCTCTCACCCTTTTTCTTGTGATACTGGAAATTGAGCCCAGGGCCTTTGCCCTAAGTGACCACCCCAGCCCTTGTTTTATATTTTTGAGACAGGCTCTCGCTAAGACGCTAAGTTGTTCAGGCTGGACTGAAACTCGCGCTCCTCCTGCCTCAGCCTAGGGTCACAGGCGCGCGCCGTCACTCCCAGCCCCGGTTACTTCTCAAGTCTCAGTTTCTCCAGCTGGGATGTGGAAGTGCTAGTGACCTGGGGCAAATGCTACAAAGATGCAATCACACCCTTGCAGCCCGTGCGCCTGCCATGCGGTCAGTGCCAACCGCACTCCCGTGTCCTGAAGCCCGTCAAGGCCAGCTGGCTGCTGCGGCACCCGCCTCTGGCGCGCTCCAGGGCAGCTGTATCGCGTGCGTGCACGGTGGAGCTCGGCTCTGTTCTAAGCTGCAGCTGGGTTCCCGATCACAGGTTCCGTCTTAGCGGCCACAGCAGACTGCAGTGCGTGGCAGGGACTAAATCAGGAACCTCCTGTCGCTTCTCCAAGCTGCTACACCTCTGAGCCTGCTCCACCAGCTCTCAGTTTCCATATCCGTGAAATGGACACAGCGATGCCCTCGAGGGCCAGGAGTGACCAGTGATGGGGGACAATGTCTAGAAATGCTGTGCAGGCCAAGGTCCCCTCCTCCACTCCTGCTCTACAAATGATCTCGGGGAGGTTCAGGAGTGAGCCAACCATGAACTGCAGCCCAGCTGCAGCAGAAGCCAGGATTAAAACACAGCCCAGGGCCAGGGAGATGGCTCAGTGGAATAAGCGCTTCCCTGGCAAGTGCAAGGGCCTGAGTTCAATCCCTCATTCTGAAAAAAACAAAACAAAACAAAAAAACAAAAACCACAGCCCAGCGGCATAAGAACTTGCCTGCCAAGTGCAAGGTGCCAAGTTCGATCCCCAGTATAAGGCCCATCCAAATCACAGCCCTTTGTGTGCTCGACCTGGGCATGTTTTCTCTTCCCAGGTCCCTGTCCCTCCTCTGCGAGGCCCCCAGCTGCTCTCTTGTGTGTCCCTCTCCATCTTCTGCCTGAATATATCCCTGTGTTTAGTTGAAGTCCATGCCTATCGCTGTCTCATCTTTAAGTGCCGTGAAGGCAGAGCCCCGGAGAATCCTGGCCGAGCACAGAGCTGAGAAAGAGCCCACAATGCTCAGAGAGTAGCAGGGCACAGAGCAGCCAGGGTGCAGGTCCTGGCAGTGCCCCTGCCTGGCAGGCACAGAGGCCGGGCCCCACCCCCAGCACTGGGCGAGGGAGACCAGCTGGCACTTTCCGGCCCATCACACTCTAATGAAGCTGATTCCTGGCTCCTCCAAGAGCCTCCCCCGGGGACGCCTCAGATGCACAGAGCGCCAAGCTGCTCCTTCCCCTGGGGCCTGCGCTCTGAGCAGCAAGCAGCCCCTGGAAGAGCACCACCAGGCTGGCATCTTCACCAGAGAGCGGAGTGGGCATGAGGCTGAGGTGTCTGGGGAGCCAGTGTTTAAAAAGCCTCCCTGATAATTGGACGCTGGCTGCTGGCCTGCTGGAATGAGGAGGCTGGAGGCCGGGAAGCTCCGCTTGCTCAGCTTGGATCTGAAGCTTTGGAAAAGAAGTAGCAGCTTCTGAAGCCTCCAGCAGGTGAGTGTCTGGGCGCAGTGGACCCCAGGAACTGCCACGAGCGAAACTTGAAATGCGTCTGGGACCTCTTTCTTCAAAGCATATTCACATTTCCTGAAAAAGATGCGTTTCATTATTAATAGCAACAATTTTTCTGGTTAATTTTGTTGAATGTAAAAATGTGCGCAATTCCCAGCTGGATGGTTCTACGGGCGTTCACAATTCCAGCACAGCTGTGGGACTAACCGAAAGCCCCCTAGCGGCCCCTCCCAGCTCTTCGACGTCAACACACGCTGACTTTAGCACCAGAAGCGGGTTTTGTTGAGATGTTTTGGGCCTTTCGGATTCAAATTCCCCAGACAGGCTGGAAGGGCCCAGGGGGACCTGTGCCCCTGTGTGGGGGCATGTGCCAATGTTTTGCCAGTCAGAAATGAAGGTCCACTGCTAGCAGGCAACTCAATTGAAGGGAAGCTGAAGCTATATTTTTCTGTGAAGTCTTGCGGTCCTTTTTTTTTTTTTTTTTTTTTTTTTTTTTTTTTTT
>PVKA01007337.1:0-78380 GCA_004027165.1 Ctenomys sociabilis
AATTCATCAAACTATTCAAATTATCTATTTTATCCTGGATGAAGAAATTTTAACCATGTGCCATATGAGCTGTATAGGGTGCAGGTAAGCACATGTACTAAGCAACCTACTGCATTTGTAGGCAAGAGGACAGGGTAGAGGAGATCTGCTGGAGAAGATGGTCTCCAACCCATACAGGAGAGTTAGTCAGGCCAACCAACAGGGGGCATAAGACATCCAGTGTTTCAGTCAGAGAAACCAAGATATGGAGTTTGTTGGTAGATATGTATCATGTATTGTGTGTAGAGCTGGTAAAGGTAGGGTTGAAAGAGAATACTGGCTAGAACAAAGCAGTGAGAGTTGAAACTGTGATATAAATAAAGATTTAGTGTTGAGAAATTTGGTTTGATCTGCTAATGAATTTGAGCCATTGACTGCAATGGTAAAGAATCAGCCTTCTGTGTGTCAACCTTGAAAGATGAGAAGTGATAGACAATGGAAATTCAACTGATAGCCAATGGAATCTATGTGCATAGTTCTGCCTGAGTAATCATGATTTTGATTCTTTCTTATGTGTACGGTTGTTGAAGTTCCTAGTTCATGGGCTTCTAACTGCTGCTCCTTGAAACAAAGTCTGGTTGGTTTGTCATTGGTTGAACACAATAAGAAACCCAGCTACAAAGATAACGATGTATGAAATCATGATTTGTGTGATCTTGCCTGTCTCTGAACTTCTACTAGATTACTCATTAAATTACCTTGTCCCAACATTTAAGGTATGAAAGTTACAAATGGAAAAAGAATAATTTTAGGGAACTGCAGGTCTTCTACTGCATGACTATAGGAAAGATGAAGCCAAAACTTCCCTTGATATTGTGGTATTGTTCTTTTATCCCAGATAAGAACAATGAAATTTCAAGCAACAATATTATTTCTCTTATGTTCCTTCCTCTTTTTTAGATCTCAATCTTCAAGCTTCAACTGAATTTTCAGTGAAATTCATCACAGTCCCCTCTGCAGCTGTAGTCTCAAAATACCATTTCTGCATTTATTTTAGCCCACAGAATAACTGGAGAAACCACAGAGTCAATCAAACTCAAAATGCCCCAAATCCTTCCTGCTCTGGAGTTTTCCATCTTCAGATCAAAGCGTTTCATGCCCGTCAGCAACTTTTTAATGCATCTGCCCCTCGTGTGCACCACTTCCATTTAAAGACTCTCCTTGGCTGACTTCTCTGATGAAGTTGTCTGCATGCCAGAAGAACAACATGAGTGCAGAAGCTGCACAGGGGCTCCAGGTCTCTTTCCAGAGGACTTGATGTTACAGGTAATGGGTGACTTCACCTTTTGAGAAACTACTGCACTTTGAACTCAGGAGAGGAATTAGTTTTCAGCATGTGCAAACTG
This sequence comes from Ctenomys sociabilis, assembly GCA_004027165.1. Taxonomy (NCBI): domain Eukaryota; kingdom Metazoa; phylum Chordata; class Mammalia; order Rodentia; family Ctenomyidae; genus Ctenomys; species Ctenomys sociabilis. Next base: position 1,386 of record PVKA01007337.1, read on the forward strand.
TGAAATAGAAATTAATATGAAAGCCTTAAAGTGTCACTCATAGAGACCATTGGAAGCAATTACTGGGACTGTCAAAATAATGTCATGTTCCTCATAGAGAATTGAAAAGTACAATAGTTTTGTTTGCTCTAATTTAAGCTTAAATGTATGCAATGGAGGTGAAAAACTACTTGGAAAAATTCTGCCATAGCATCAATTTCTTAAAAACTGAGTTGATTTGGACAGTCTTGATTGGAGAAACAAGACTAAAATAACAATATATTTGAAAAAGAAAACCCAGGTTTCCAAGGGCAATAATCTTGTTTTAGAAAAAGTTAATACTCATGAGTTATGGGAAAGCAGTGAGCGCCAAAACAGCATTTTTCTTTGCACCCAGAGTTCAACTCTTTGCCTAGAATCAAGCCCAGAATCATTATTACTTACAGGGGAGTAAGCAGCAAACTCATTACTGAGGCTTTGTGATCTCAAAGCAATAAACCTAGGGTTTGTATTTTTATTGAAATGTCTGACATTCACACTTGGCTGTAAGCTATTTTATCTTAAAAGCTGCTTCCCCCCCCCCTTTTTGTTTTATCAAATCATAATACTGGCAGTTCTTAACTTGTAAAAATTCAACTTAGAATTTTTAGCTTTATGATGGTGCAAAAATGATACACATTCAGTAGAAAGTGCGCTCTGAATTGTATGTTTTGCTGGTGGGTAGTGTTCCATAGAATTCCCTATCCCTGAGCTGGCCTGGGCAGCAGTCACTCTGTCATCCCCATGGTCCCAATCAGCAAGGTACTCACTGTACAGTGCTAAACATGCCTCCTACTGTGGCATCCTGTGTGGAAGATATAAACTGAAATGAATTTAATTAATTAACTCATAAAGCATAATTTATTAAATTTATTTTTATCTTATAATTTCAGTTCACTGTGGCCTTGTAAAGCTGCAACTCCATTCTAAGTCAAGCACAGTCCATGTTTCTATACTAAAAACTGTGGTTCAGAGCCGGTATGGTGGCCCACGTCAGTAATCTCAACCTGCCAGAGGGTAAGGCAGGAGGATCACTCTGAGTTCCAGTACAGCCTGGGCTGCATAGTGAGTTCAAGGCCAGTCTGAAGTACACAGTGAGACCATCTCAAAAAATAAACAACAACAACAAAAAAACATGGTCCAATGAAATTTGATTTAGCTATCTTTATTTCTGCATTTATTTTAAAGCAGTTCACCATAGTTCAGATCCAATATTTGATTAATATTGAGTAATCTGGCTAATTTATTTGTTGACTATCTAGCCTATTCTACATAATACTTATCTCTAAAAGAAGTAAAAATAACTCCCTGCTTTTCCCTGATCTTTTTTGTCTTTCATCTTTTTTAAAAAAATCTTTTACTCATTCATTTAGTACGGGGTCTCACTATGTAACCTGTACTCATTGTGATCCTTCTGTCTCGTGTTCCCCAGCACTGGGATTACAGGCTTGTGCCACTATGCCCAGTTTCGGTTGTCAGTGTGGTGCGCTTGGGGTTCCATGGCCATCGTGGCATGCGGTACAAAACATCGAACCTGAGTCCTTGCGCTTGCCAGTTCTAGCTTAGACCACTGAGCTATCTCCCCAGTCCACCGGTCTGCTTTTTCAATGAGGCAGATTGAGCATAACGACATTTTTTTGTTTGTTTGTTTGTTTCCATTTTCATGTTTCCTTTTAGGAAGAAAGCTGCAGTTTCTGAAATGATGGGAACATTTGAACGGGTCTATTTAAATTTCCAGTTTGGGAAGGATTTTACGCAGAAGAAATGAAGAAGTGATTGAGAAGGAGAGGAGGGCAGTGAGGCAGCCCAGAGTGAAAGGGAGGGGCTCGCTCTCGACTCTTAAGTACAGTTCTTCCAGGAAAAGAAACAGCGTGGGATTTGTTTATCATCCTGTTCCAACCAGCAAGGAAAAAAGAAAATAATAATGCACTCCTGGGACTCTTTCTGAAACTTGCAATGTTCTCATAGAGTAAACAAGAAGTACATGTCGACAGATAAATGCTTAAAGACATCAAGGGTTAATCTCAGCAACAGGTGAGAACATGCAGTATGTGGAATGCCAGACAGAAGTGATCCTCAACTAATTACTGATTAGCCAAAAACATGTGTATGTATTTTTAGCAATTAGTGAAGACATCAATAGGAAACATATTACTTAATTAGCCATATGGTTCATTTTACTGGGATGGGAGCTACATATCTTTCCCATTCTGCTTGGCTTTTAAGATTTCATATATATATATTCTTTAAACTACTTGATCATACTTAAAAAGATGTCCATTTCACATTTAGTTATATTCCTAGAAAAGTAATACAGATGTAACTGAGATTTACATTCTTTATAGATCTGGGGAGTAAAAGAGAAACACTTCATTTCAATTGTATAGAATTTACTTTTAAATTCTTTTATATATTGGTAAAGTGTTAAATTATGCAAATTATATTTTGACATCCATTTCTAACATTTTCATAACATTCTTTTATACTGTGTTTCTAGGATGAATTTTTCTTTTTTTTGGTGGAGCCAGGGTTTGAACTCAGGCCCTTGCACTTGCCAGGGAAATGCTTATTCCACTGAGCCATCTCCCTGGCTCCTATACTGTATTTCTTTTAATGCTATCTCCCATTCACTTCTTAATAAGAAATTGAAAAATATCTATTGAAAAAATAGATATAGAAAACCTGTATTCTAGTCATAGCACAGTTCTAGTAAGAGTGAAATACAGTTTTAGTTAACATACAGCTGAGATTCATACAGGTTCACTCAGGAAAAACCAAGGTACTTGGAAAATAAAAAGTATCCTTAGACTCAAACATGTGTCACATAAAATCTATGTTGAAAAGAGCTAAAATGTTAAAAGTCAGCATGAAAAACATGAATACAAGTTATCTTTACATGACAAGTAGCAATGGAATGAGATCCAGGTGGTGGCAAGTTCGAGCTTCGAAGTCAAGTTCTATTGTGTAAAATTGGATTTCAATTTAATCAAAACTAAGAAATCTGTGACATAATAACCCTTGTTCTTTTTCTCCTATGCCATAGGTATTGAACACCAAACTGCATAATGAAAGCTTTACATTTTAATTTCTAAACTATATACCCTGTCTATCCAAGCTCTTTCATAGAAAGAGCTTTCTTTGCACCTTTCCATCAGGTTTGCTTGGATAAAATGCCAGCCAGGTACCCTTTTCTCTGTTGGGAACCCACGTCCTGTCCTGGCTGTCTCACTCACACAGGCTAGGTGTGGTGGATTACAGAAAGCACAAGAGGCTCTTCTAGCATAATTGGCTAGAGTGCTCCTTTATGCTGATGAGTTTTAAATGGGAACTTCATATTTTACTCTTTTTCTTTCTATAGAGAAATCACCAATCACTATAGATATAGATATAGATACAGATATCTTTTCAGAATGTTAATGTAGAAGGACCTTTTCAAGCAAGAAAAGCAAAGTATAACCTTTAGATTTTTATGAATCTTAGAGCAAAAACAATTGATTTCTATGAAATCAACAAGTTCAGATATTTTTTAGTTTCAAAGTGAAATCTTACAATTCAAAGTAACTATGACAATTATGAGAAGTTGACTAAGTACTCATTGTTGACTGAAAGACAGTTTATTCAAATTACTCTGTGTTTGATTAGTCCAAGAATTCATGGTATATTTTTTTTTTTTGTAGCATCTTCAACAACTGTAATTAATCACAGAATTTTGGCATCAATCTTTCCACCAAGGCTATGAATTCCCTTTGAATGAATGGTGATTATTTCTTTGTGTTAAGTCTCTGAGCCCCAAGGCTATTAAAATTCCATAGCTGAGTTTCTCCACATTCTTCAAAGCGTTCTCTTTTCAACAGTTGGCTGACAACAGCATGATAGAACAAGATCCATTATCTGGGCCTATGAATTCATCTACATGTTGGCGGTTCATGATTATAGCACTTAAACTCGATCATTGGAACACATAGCTTTTGGAAAAAGCATTTCTGAAAATTGTACCTGAAAGAAGGATAAGAAAAGATTATGGTGTGATCAAGCCATTCTGGGGTAAGGATTAGGCTACCTCGAGAAGATGAGTTTGTAAAATGAGCTAAAGTAGCCAAAAGATCAGAAAATAGTAGGATTAGTTGTCTCTTTGATTGTTTTGGGATCCTGCTTCTAGATTACCAAGGATCAAAGGGATTTTTTGTTCATCTTTTCCTGTATTGGTGTACAGAATCCACTTTTTAACTGGCAAGCCAAAGCTTAAGAGGACATGAGGGAGATTCTAGGTTTTATGTTCAGCTTTTGAACATATAGGGGTCCTTGACTTTTTTGACATGGAAAACAAATAAAACTGTCCTCCCCTGATCTTAATCCACCTTTATGTGACAAGTCTGTTTGTGTTGTTTCACTCTCTTCCCGATATTTTCAGATTTCTATATGCATTCCTCAGTTCCTTCTTTTCTAATTTCTCCCTCCTGTCCCACCTCTGCCCTGTTGTTATACAGTTCTCTCATCCAGGCCAAATCAGGCACTGCCCTTCCTTGGCTTTTGAGATTAGAAGAGACTGAGTATGTTCTGTAGCCTGGCTGTAGACTGCCATACCATTCTAAATGACCTTAGAAGTCCTTTCCTGTTGGCAGAGGAATTCCTGGCTTCCTCAAAGGCTTCTCTATATAGAGAAATATGTGAGAGAAGAGAATGGAAAATCAGTTCAGTAGCTTAGAGATGTTGAGTTTGGGGAGAATATTCAAAAGAAATGAATCATGGTGCTTGTAAGCGAAACAACAAACTCGTCTGATCCATCTATCATAAATCTAGTTCCCTGTAGTAAAAGTGTTGTGGTTAATAGGAAGAAAACAATATGTAAAGTTGGATCAAACATGTAGTGAATTGTATATGGAAATAGGCAGAAATTTATCATGTAGAAGAATTATTTTAACATCACCAGTCTGGATAATGACCTGGATGCCTAATTAGCAGGACTTTTGAGATGATTTCAAAATGCACATTGTTTTCCTGACTAGATAGATTTTTCTCATTCATTGATTTTGCTCTTTGTTCTGTTATTTGCTAGGTCTATAGTAATGGTTCTAAAATTAATTGAATATTTTCCATGTTATCTATCATATATTTGTTAATGATGCTAATTTTTCACAAACATCCTGAGAAGTGAATTTATTGCACTGCCATTATATTTTAAAGTATAAAGCTACGAAACATTCAAGGTGCTTAATCAACAAGATTATACACTAATAATAAAGCTTGTGTTTTCACTGAGGCCTGATTCCATTGATCAGGCATTTTACCAACTACGTATTTGCAGTTCTAAGACCAACATGGTGTCCTGCCAGGAGACCCAAGTTTTGGACATCAATTCCAGGAATGTTCAGGGATAGGACATGAAAGGAAGTGAGTTGTAATTTGCAGGTCAAATGGTGTAATAAGGTCAACAAAACATGGAATTTTTCACACACTCACTTAATGTGACCCTTACAAATGAAGTGATCTGGATAATCAGAGTCCCATTTCCTGAAGAAAAGAGAGCACTGACACTTCCTTCATGTAGATACTAAAGGTTTCATTTATTTAAACATATATGGAGAGCTTAATAAATGCTGTCAATGAGGACATAAAATAAATATTATTTTATATTTTCAGGTCCTTTTAGTCTCAGGGAACGAAGAAATATGCAAATATGAACAAATAAATTCCATCAAATTTGATGCACCATTGCTGTTAAGATTTATTGTGTATATATTTTACCTATCTTACATTCTCCTTTAAAAGATAAAAGATGTCATGCTGTACCGTATCATCATTGTAAGCCTGGAAAGTTAATACTTTTTTATAGTACCGGGGATTGAACTCAGGATTCTGCACTTGCCAGGCAAGTGCTTATTCTACTGAACTGTCTCTCCAGGCCCTGGAAAGTTAGTATGAGAAGCAGCAGAGAGATCCAGCAAGTGGAGCAGCATGGCCAAACCTTGTGGGGTGTACTTGAGCAAGGAGGCCTGCAAATAGGTACACATCTTCAGACAAAATCTTTTCCAGGAGGCTGAGGAATTCCTCTACAAATTTTTGCCACAGAATATCATATACCTGAGTCAGTTCTTGCATAAGGACTCCCTCAATGTAGCAGACCTGACCTCCTTTTGGGCTCCACTGGACATCCCTCTCCCAGACTCTCCACCCAAGGATGATAAGATGGAGATAAGCAGGAGAAGAAAGAAATCCCTAGGTGAGGCTTTCTTTCTGGGAATGAGAAACTCTTGATCCTGCTTGCTCTGGCCAGAAGTATGGACTCTCAAAGAGAAGTGCATTCTGGTGATTGCATGGATCCAGCAGCTGATCCCTGGGATTGAGGATGGAAATGATTTTGGGGCAGCAATCCAGGAGAAAGTTCTAGAAAGGGCAAATACAGTCAAGACCAAAGTAGGAGCCATCCAGACAAGCATTTCTATGTACTTCTCAGAATGTGGGGATGCTGTGTCCAAAGCCTCTAAGGAGACCCATGTAATAGGTTACTGGGCCCTGCTGCATGAGAGAGATGAGGCAGCCTATGGGAATCTCATGGCCATGGTGCTGGACCTGAGGGTCTTCCATGCAGAGCTTCATCATATCATCAGTAGCAACCTAGACAAAATTGTCAACCCAAAGGATGAGGAGAAGCCGTCTATGTATTGAGCCCAAGACTAGAAGAAAAAAACAAACAACCTGTTCATTATATGGATAAAAAAAAACCCTTAGAAACAGCAGTAAGTGTGATGCTCTATGTAAATGTATTTACAGGGATTTGTAGCTTGAATGAGGATAGAGGTAGAGGAGAGGCAGAACAATCACTCTAGATAAAGGGATCTTTGAACTAAGTTTGAGAGAATAAATGAAGAATTGTGGAATGGAGGGAGCAATGAAAGATGTTCCATGCAGATCAAATAGAATAGGTAAAAAAAAATGTGCCTGTCTAGATCCGGCCCGGGCTTGGTGTATCCTCTGATGATAAAGAGATGGGAAACAGGACTGGAAAAGGAGGCACAAAGGCAGCCTGGTGGTCTGTGGCAAGGGTTGCAAAGTATGGGCTGTATTAGGGAATCTTGAAAACTGTGCTAGAGTTTGCTTTCGTTCACTGCAGGTGAACCTCACGCAGGGAGCTTAGCTTACCTGATGTACCCCCCTTGTAGGTACGCTCCTCAGTTACCCATCTCTAGACATTGCCAACTCCAACTAGCTGCAACTTGTTTTCCCTGATGGCCTTCTATGGTCATGAAGCTGTGATTTATCAGAATTTATGATGCAAAGACTCTTGGCAAGATTGTCTTTTCTAAATCTTATATTATTTCTTTTCTATATTTTTTTCTGTGTCCTCTTGTTTACTCTGAAATCTGACACACTTCAAAGAGCCCATAGGAAAAACCATCTGTAGCCCCTGCCTTACTCTTCTGTGGGCACAGCAAAGCTCTGCAGTGCCTTTTGAATCCTACTATAGCTTGAGCTGTCTCACTGACTTCCTTTGATTTACTCTATCACATGGTGTCCTTTGGGTGCAGGGGGATGGTCTTCATGTCTTACCAATTTATATTAATATCTGTTCTGAGATCAGCCTAATAGAAATAATAAGTAACTGGCATAATGGTAAGTAGAATGAATTATGTATGCAAGTGAAATTTCTCTCTGTACAGCCTTTGTTCTGCCTCTGAGCAACAGCAAAGGGAGTAAGATATCCCTACACGTGTGTGCTCAGCTGCCCAGACCTCCTGTCACCCCATCCAGTGATCCTCACCTCTTAACATTTATACCTTTGTGTAGGCCTCTACTGTGCTACACCAGGACTTGCCTATGGAATCAAAGAATACAGCAGAAGTGCTGCTATGTCACCTTTGACTGTAAGTTGCTAAAGAATGGTCCTGACACATGGGACTCTCTTTCCTGGGTCACTTTCCTGGGTAAGTCAGCACCCATATGCTGAGGACCCCTGGTGCAACATAAGAAGAGGTCACATGCCAAGGATAGCAACAGCTGGACAAGAGGGGCTAGAAGCTGAGGCTGCAAGCCACAGCACAAGTGAACTTCAGAGACTTCCCCTAGCTTTAGGCGGCAGCAACTCTGGCCCATGCCTCCATGGATACCTCCACAGGAAAACAGAGTCAGAATCACTTAGCTAAATGGCTGATAGAATCTTGTCCAGGGTAACTGAAAAATTTGTAGTATTTTAAGTTTCTCAATTTGGGGATAAATAAATAGTTTAAAAAACCTATCTTTCCAATTATATTTGGTTTCGGGTTACTTAGACAACAAAACAGTTGATACTTTATACCTTTCTCTTAGCTTAATGTGAAAGTAAATCTATGTTCCCATCTGGATTCAAGGTTAAATACATAATAATCCATCTAATCTAGACAAGACCACAAGATAAGAATGAGGTGGTAGAAAGGAGGTTCAGTTCTCCATTGGAGAAATCAATTTGTGCTCTAGCTCTGTCACTTACTGCTTGGTTATCAATTCGGAATTTATTTCATTGGCTTTAAGTTACAATTTCCACACCAGACAAAAAAAATTACTCCTTTGTATATCTTTAAGATGAGTTTGTACATATAGTAGAACTTTAGAAATTACAGGACCATGTCTAAATAGATAGTTCTTTATATTGTAATACTCATGTGGTTTGCCTCAACAGGAATGGTCCCTCAGTCAGCTAGAGGATGCCCAGAGATTCTTCTTCTGAAGAGACTTATGACCTTCATGGGACTTGGGTGGCCAGTGGAAAAGTACTGAGGTCAAACTTCCTTACTTATCCTAGCTCATCTTAACCTTCTTCTATAGAGCCTTCTATACGGAGCTTGGAACTTGGTTTTCAGAGGAAGGTATCAAAGAGAAATGAGAACAGTGTGTACTTTTCTAAAGGACAAACCCCACACGGTCACTTAAAAACTGAGGAAAGCTCTGCTTTGCACATGAGACAGGGAAATAAAGAGGTTTTAATATCCAAAAGAGAAGGGGCTGGAGAGATAGCATAATAGAATGAGCACTTGCCCGGCTAGTGCTAGGGCCTGAGTTCAATCCCTGGTTCCACCTAAAAAAAAATTACAAATAGAGTTCCAGATGACTAATTTCTGAGAGATTTTATAAGAACAATGAAAGTATCAATTTTCATATTTAAGCTTCTAAATAGAAGCTGTGGATCATCCGTGGTACAGGTACCTGGTTTAATCAGGTATTAAAACCAACACTGTGTAAGATAATTTTGAATACAGTTTTTTGTGAATGTGCTTACATGCAGCCTAAGTGTTTGAGGATGTGAAGCATCCTGCATAGGATGGTGGTCTCATAGGATTCAATCACCTAGCAATGCCACAGCCAGTGTAACGCTTCAGAGCATTCTGTGATGTTTGCAGTATGAGAAAAATCACCTACTAACACATTCAATTGTCTAGTGATCCATAACTGTAGTCATAATTCACAATGTATTTTTATAAGTGCTGGATTTATTCAATGTTAAAGTTATAACTTTTTCATAAAACTCTTTCCTTGTGACAAATAATAATATTCTTGTATTCCAAAGTGGCCCTGGAGTTTTTGTGGAGCTAGAATGTTAGAATTTTAATAAATCTGGTAGGTACCTCTCTAGCATTTCCCAAAAGGATTAGATTTTATTTTTTATAGAGTGCAAAATAGTATTAAAACAGAAAAATTGCGAGTGATACACAATTTCACTTACCAAAGTAATATGAATTTCACAGTATTTATTGTAATACATAGTGTTGCCTTCCAACTAGTTATTCGTATTACCAGATATATGCATGAAAAGTTGGAAGAAAAAAGATAGAAATATATAAGAAATTAAGAAGAGAAAAAGAAGAAACAATTGAGAAAAGGAGATAAAACAAATTATACATTATCTTTTCTTTTCCATAAACCAGGAGAAATCCACAGCACAGCACAGCTGTCCAACTCATCCTGCTTTTACATACATAGATAAATCTCTTCCCCCCACCCTATCTCCTGTCCTCCTCAACTCAGTAACTCTTTGTCATTGAATAAGTTAATTCCCTTTCACCAATATTTATTGTGCCCTTCAGATTCCATTTTCTCTTTCAAGTTCTCATATTAAGGAGATAATATGTTTGCACATGCGGATCTGATTTATTTCACTTAAGAGTAGGGTCTCTAGTTGTATGCATTTACCAACAAATTTACCCTATTCTATAGCTAAATAATACTCCATTGTGTAAAAATACCACATCTTCTTTGTCCATTCCTCAGTTCATGTGCATCAGGGTTGTTTCTAGGATTTAGCTATGACAAATTGTGCTGCCATAAACATGGGTATATGTAGGAATGGAATACCTGGCTTGAATGGGATCTCCAATCCTAGATTTTGAAGGAATCTTCACACTGATTTTCACAGTAGTTATACCAGTCTGTACTCTCACCAACAATGCAGAAGAGTTCCCTTTGCCCCACAGCCCCTCCAGCATTTGTTATTGGCTGACTTCTTGATGTTAGCCATTCTTTCTGGGGTAAGATGGCATCTCAGTTTTGTTTTAATTTGCATTTCTCAAGTGACCAATGATGAACATTTTTTTCATATATTTACTTGTGATTTGTATTTCTTCTTCTGAAAAGTATATATTCAAGGGATTATATTTTAAATCATCTATTCAAAGGCTTTTGGGCAAGGGAGTCTACAAGTTCTACAGCAGATGCCACTGGTGCCCAACTTGTATTTCCTCAGCACCCATGTAATCAGGCGGCTTCTTAATGTGAACACCTGCAACTCTCTGCCTGAAGGCTTTCTCTGGCTGCTGCAGCAAGCTTCGTCCATGTATACTCACAGAGCATCTCTGAGTTTGGGGATATGAATATCTGTACCATCCTAACCCCTGAAGGACAGGAGTTGGTGGGTAAAACACTCTAGCTTCCTCACCACTCAGCTGAGACAACTCTGAGGTGCATTCTTACCTGGGGGAGTGGAGCTCCAGTTGCCTACGAGCCTGTGCACTAGGACATCCTCTGCTGGCTTCCTTTCCTATCTTTCTCAGTCCCTGCTCCACCAAGGTATCCTGTTTCCTTCCTAAGTCAACTCTATGGACTCTAATTGTTGTCTCAGGGTTTGCTGTTGGGGTAAGATGTGGCCCAAATTATTTTTTTCAATTTTTCTAAAATTATTTCAAGTCAGTTCCAAATTACACATTAAAAATCATCTTCTTCAGTGACATTTCCTTGGCAAAATGTGCCTGGTTGCCATTTTAGAGAACACTGTCATAGTGCTACTCAAACTGGAGAAATATCACAGCCACATTTTCCATGCCCATCAGCTGCTGAATGCTGAAGCTAAACATTCTAATGAAAACATTTTTCAAAAGAAATAAAATGAATATAGTAAATGAATGCCTACCTCTCCTTATGTAACAGAGGGAATCTTTTTTTCCAGGCACATTTCATATATTAGATCGGAACACTTCTAGCTTCTTTTGATTCTTACAAATCATGAACTCTTTCTTCATAGAGACAACCAGGAGAAGAACATCGGGAGAGAAGGAGGTGATAGCTACCAGAAAAATTAGTTCATGACTTGAGGCTGGGAGCTTCTAGTCTCAACGAGTAACCTGTGTGAAGAAGAGAGTGGGGATTGATTTAATGACCAGTGGACAGGAAGATAATCCATCATACCTAAGTGTTAAGGCCTCCATAAACCCCTTAGATGAGGGATGATGGGCACATCAGTATTCCATAAGGGAGGCGTGTCTAGGGATGACACAGAGACTTCCCATCCTTGTCTCATAATTTGCCCTATACATCTCTTCCCAGAAAATATAAGTAAATGGTTTTTTTTTTTTTTTTGTCTTTCTTTTGAGCTGAGTGAGACACTAGTAAATTACTAAACATTTCTCACTTCTCTGAAACTGTTGTTTCTCTGGGTAATCTAAACTTGGTTATTGGTACCTCAGGGATTAGGGCAGCCAGAAAGTGGCTTTCTCATGGGCTTCCTGAGCATAGCTCCTTGAGCTGGAAGATCCACTGTGCCTTCCTTCCTGACTAACCCAACCCTTTCTCAGCAACTTGTGTCTCCATCTCCATGTTTACCTTTTCCACTCACCACCCCTTCCAGTGAGGGATCAACAATCAACATTCTACATAAGTGGTCTTTTGTGTTCTCAAGTTCTTCTTGCATCCTTCTGTGACTTAAACTAGGATATGCAGTGCTTCAGTGCTGTCTTCCCCACCTGACTGTCTTACTTCTCTTTCACTGTGCTGCGCATAGGTCACCAACTCAACTGCAAGTATAATTCTGGAGCAAAAGGAACTTTTCTCACAGTATTCACATATATGAATTGCGCATTAATTCATATGTAGCACTTCCAAGAAAGAGGAAGAATTGAGTCTTGTTTGAATGAACCAAGGTTTAGCTGATCAAGAAGTCTTCATAAACAAAACATGTTTCTCAAGTCAGAGCCAGAGTGCTCCTATTCCATCTTGTTCTATTTTTCACTGGAGGAACAACATCTGTTCCCCAACCCATTTATATGCCATATTATATACACTGAGACTGTAATTAAGTCACCCGCAGCCTTCTCCTCTCTTGGCCAACTACCCTCATTTCCATGATTCCTTCCTATTAAGCCCGGGTTTCCAACTCTTTAATCATCTCTGCTCTCTTCTGGATCCAAATGTCCCACTTACTTTTAAACTGTGGAGACCCAAATGGAAATCTATTGTAATGATACTGTAAACTTTTGGCAAATTTCAGAGGAAACCATCTGTTTGGTCCTTTCTCATTATCTTCTGCTGCCTTTTCATTAAAGGATTCTCAGGAAGAGCCATAAAATTTACTTTTTAAATTAATTCAACAATTTCTTTTCTAGTACACATATAGAATGTCTATACAAAAATAAATTAATACGTGGGAGGCTTACAAATTCATAAATGTAACTTTCTCTAAAATATTTTAAATTATATTGAATGTGCTTTTAGAACCTGGATGTAGAATAATAACCCATTTAACATTTTGAAATTTACCTTTTTTTACTGCATTAAACTTTGAAACTATATTCCAACTTAAAAATATTTGTATTGTCTTTATTTGAATCCTTCTCATGCTCTTGGTATAGACTCATTGAATAAAGAAGAAAGTAGTAGTTTTTCATAGCACTTGTTCTATGCCACGGAAGTGTTTCACATGTATAATTTTATACAATCTTTATAACAACCCAGTAAGTCATCTCCATTGTTTAAAGTGAAGAAAATAAAGCAAAGAGAAGCTAAAATTTACTTAGAAGAAATCTAGTAAATGAAAGTTACAGCTGGGATTTAAACAGGGTAAGTGCCCTGTGATTTTCCTGATGTCATGGTCCCATATCTTTACAAATGCTGGGCACACTGGCTCCTTTCTAGTTTCCTTCTAATTGGTTATTCTTAATGCACATAACTAGTTCTGTGTTCAAACTTGATTTTTTAATAAAGGTGGAGTAGCCTTTGTCCAAGACGCTTGGAACCTGAAATGTTGCAGATTTTGTTTTTGTTTTGTTTTTCATTCTTTTTTGGGGGAAGAATCTCACACACACACACACACACACACACACACACACACACACACACAAAGGGACAGAGACAGAGAGACAGAGAGAGACAAAGAGACAGAGAGAGATAGATAGATAGAGAGATCTTAGAGGAAGGGACTCAAATCCACCAACAAAAATAATTCACATTTCACATATACCTTACACACATAACCTGAAAATAATGCATACATTATATATTTTTAAAGAGGAAAAAGCAGAAACAAATAACAAAGACAGAAACAAAGTAACATAAAACAATAAAAATGATACAAAATTTCAAAACAAGAATAGAAAATTAACAGTAGTTGTTGTATTATGCATTATTATCATCAAATTTATTGCTCAGGTTACCAGATATAGGTATGCAAAATCAAGCAATTAACCATGAACTCTTCTTTTCAAATCTTAAGTTTTTTCCTTGTCCTTTTTACTCTTTATTTTAAAAAATATTTCAAAGAGTATAATAATAATAAGCCATTAGAGATGATACACGTTGAAAAGAACAGGATGAAAGGTATTTAACCATGGTTGTTATCTTAAAAAATCATGTAAGGATATACACAGGATAGCTGACATGATTGTATTGCTAATTTCTAGTTTTTTGAAAGTAGCAGTTAATATTTAAAACTTTTACTTTGACTAACTGTATGTTAATACCTGTGATCTGAGCAGCTACATTGAGGACAGCAGCATACACAGTATTTTTGGTAGTTTTGCACACAAAACAAATTTTGTAGTGTGGAATTTTCAACTTGTGGTATCATGTCCCTGCTCAGTGTTTTGGTTTTTGGATCATTTTGGTTTTGATGGTTAGGGATGATCAACTTGTACAACAAGGGCTGGGCAGATGGCTTAGCAGAGTAAGTGCTTCCCTGGCAAGCACAAAGGCCTGAGTTCAATCCTCGGTTCCACAAAAACAAAACAACAACAACAACAAAAAAAAACCCCTGTACAACAGTTAAGCTGATCCTGGTTTGATGAAATGACTCATGGCTATTTTTAGCTGGCATCTGGTCGTCGTTTCTGTGTAGTTTTGCTGAGTGTGTGCTCTGAGATATAAACCTTAAAATTGGTAAATATTGGTGAAATTAACTTTTTTTAAAGTCAAATATTGAGTTGCTGTCATGAATTGCAAATGGAACCTGCAAGAGCCCTGCCAGATTTCCCTACAGAGCTGGGATGAACATCTCAGGCTACCCACGAACACAGATGAGTGCCGGGGCTTCTCCAATGGCTCTTCCTTTAGCTTCACAGAACACATGGCCCTGCTGTCGCCCCCAAGTCTTCCTGTGGGCTTTTCAGAAACTCTATAGCTCTTGCTGGGGACGTGGGACATCTTTCTTAGAAAACCCAGGAACTGCTTAACTGGTGGATGAGCTCATGAACTTGATCGTGCTTCAGTAAGGTAGTTATATTCTAGTTTATTTTATTTGAATTAATAATTGTACATAATATCAATTTCTTAAAAACTCAAACCTGTCGGTACTCCTTATACCCATTTAAGAGGGAGGTTTGGGAAAACTTGAAGTCTCTCTCCAAATGAAAGCTTGTACTTTTTATCTATAACCTGGACAGAAAATAACCCCCACACATGGGCATTTTTAAGAAATTTTAGCAAATCCTCTTAAATTAGTTTCTCCCATTAAAATAAGTTCTCTAAAACAACGATTTTTCTTTTAAAATACACTATAAATGTGTGAGGAAAAATTCAGATATCATGTATCTCTGGAATGCTAAAAGTTTAAGAAATTCAGAGCAAAATAGTAATGTTTTCCTCTCAGGAAATGAAACAAACACTATTCGGAGATGAAGACATGGACTTTTCATTTCATTTCATATTCCCTCAGTTCTCTCGGTTACACTCTTGGCACACATTTCTTTACAAATGGTTGTCTGAGCACTGAGGCCATTTGTTTTTGTGAAACTTTCTGGATTTTATAGAAACAGTCCTTAAAAATGAAAAATTGCCTCTTTAGCCCTATCATTAAAGTTTAAGTGAACAATATAAGTCAATAGTTGTCTGATGTTGAAAGGAAAAGTGCCTAGTTTTTAACTGCATAGCTTCAGTGTCATTTTAAAATGAGGAAAAGAACTCAAATGAAATTAAATAATTCATATTCATGCAGCTAAATAATGACTAAAGAGCCAACCAGAACTCAGGTCTCTACTCCAATCACGTTTTGTAAGAAACCCTGCCCTCCCTACATCTTAATCCTTTGTATTTTCAAGGTAATGTCATGATTTACAGTAGTAAAAATTCAGATATATGCCACTAGTTTAATTGTAGCATAAATGTAAAGTATTAGGACACTTAAATGTGTGAAGGATAAACATAATCATTGATGTATCAAATGATTGCAGTTGAGTGCTGGAAATACACTCAGCTCAAAGTAAAATTGTGCTCCGTGTAGGAAACCTCATTTTTCAGGGACAGAGGACTCTAGAGTAACTATGAGGATCTAATCTAAAGATTTATAAGCTGCCATGCTTTGGGCTTGTAATGAGAACTTCCTCTGATTAGATCTCATAAAAACACTTTAATTTCAAATATCTTCCAGTTTTTTAAAGGCTTACAGGGTATGCCCATAAAAGCTTTTTATATGGTATGTTGTACTCAAAGTTTCATCAGTTAAAAAAAAACCCTGAGTAATACCAGTGTAGATAGGCATGAAATGAAAAAAATTCACCAGCATTATTGCTGAAACCTAATACTATTTATAAAAAAGCTTAGCTCAGCTCCTGTAATCAGTGAACAGAGATCAGGATCCTGGTTGTATCCTTTCTTTGTCTGTGGCTTGTGGAAACACACACACACACACACACACACACACACACACACACACACACACACCGTCCCATGGGCTGCTGGCCTCCACTAAGGAAGATGATCTTCCTGGAGAGACAGTTCCTTTCCATATAGAAAAACTGAAGCAGCACAGTGCCAGCATCCAGTAGTCAATTATTCAGTAGAGATGGGAGCTTTCCTATCTCTGCTCCAAACTCTTGGTTTTCAAAAGTTGTAAGAAATTACTCCTATTCCTTTCTATTTTTTGAACTAAAAATACATGAAGAAAAATGGATTTTGGATAATGGTAGGCTAACCTCCTGAAAGGAAAACAATTATATATATATGAAATAATTATCTACTTGTATCTGTTGAGAAGTTAAATTTTATGATGAGGTAAATTCTCATTTTATCATTATTTTCTTTTTGGAGAAGATTATCACTATTACATTTGCATTAGTTTTCACTTGCTATGCCATTATGGGATGACAAATTCTAAATTTATATTTTTAGTTTTTCATATGTAGCAACTGAAAATTCATCTGGCCTGCAAAAGAGGTCGGGGTGGGTATGATGAGTGTGAAGAAGAGCCCAGATAGGAAGGGGGAGTTGTCGTGTCAATGGTCAGTGAGAAGTCCCTGGCACCCACTGAGGAGGCATGCTGCAGAAGACAGGCTCACCTGGAAGGGGAATTTGCACAGCCACCCACCCACCGAAAGAAAGTGAACGAGTGCTACAGGTGACAAGATAACAAGGCCTGGGAGACTTTGCCTATCATATGATTTAAGCAGAAAAATCTTCACTTAAATATGTGAAAAATAGTTAGTTGGTGTATATATAGTGTGACTGAAAGAATTTCCAGGGATGCTAAGGATAATTCTAGAGTCTGTGTCACATCTGGGTACCACTAGGAATCAATGGAAAGAAATTTTAAGAGTTTTCATTTTAAAACAGCATGAGAGAGAAAGGATTCATTGAAAGAATGATGTCAAATTAATTTTAGGTACAAAGTAGCTTCACTGTTATTTGAAGAAAGAATCAGCTTCACCAACATTGAGCCAATTTCAATTCATTACAGACAATGATATCCTGAGGACATCAGAGGGAGAGAAGAGCTAAATATCCACAGGACCATGTGGGGCACTCTTAAAATTTATTGGTTTCAAGAGGCCTTTCAAACATTTTCTGGTCCATTCATTGAAAATATGGAAAAATTGGAAACTCACATTTCTAACTTTACAATGTGGAAAAGTTGAAATTATAAGAAGAAGGAAAAGTTGAAAGCAAGAAAACTGTGATTTAGTAATGGCTAATCTGAATTTATTGGCATTTTTCAATTTGAGAAATTGCACAGGCAATAAAAGGATGGGAACTGTAATAAACTGCTATTATAATGCATCGAAAGAATGGAAAAGAGGGCTTTTATACACCATCATCTAGGCTCTATTCATATTTTATTATAATGCATATTTATAATGCATGTACTAATTAGTCCTTATAAAGTCACCTGACCTCCCAGAACATGCCAGTATCAGCTGAATTGGAAAGTATGTGTTGGCTAGGACTTTTCTTTGCACATCTGAGGCTGCCTGCGGCAGCTCTGCAGCTGTCATCATGCCATGGAATGAACATATTGAATTGCACCATAGATGCTATGGGTACCACTTGGATTACTATGAGAAAAAGAGAAAGAAGGAAAGTCAAGAGGCTCATAATGTTCAAAGAAGGCAAAAAAAAAAAAAAAAAAAAAAAAAGATTGGCTTGAAGGCTAAGCTCTACCACAAACAGTGCCATGAGGAAAAATACAAATGAAGATTTTTCAAGATGCATGAAAAGAGAAACACCAAACAAAAGAATGATGAAAAGACTCCACAAGGAACAGTACCCCCCCCTATCTGCTGGACCGAGAAGAACCATCTTGTGCAAAAATACTTTCCAATAAAAACAAAAAGAAAAGGCCAGAAAATGGTAAGTTCCTCTGCCCAAAGTTCATGCCCAAGGAAAAACGAAAGTATTAAAAGTTATTCGAACTGGAAAAAGAAAAACGAAGGCATGGAAGAGGGTGGTTACTAAAGTCTGCTTTGTTGGAGATGGCTTTACAAGAAAACCACGTTTTAAGAAGCCCCATGTAACACATCCTGAACTGAAACCCACCTTTTGCCCACCAATGCTTGGTGTGAAAAAGAATCCTTCATCGCCACTGTATACAGTGTTGAGTGTTATTAGCAAAGGAACAGTGATTGAAGCAAATGTGAGCGAGTTGGGCCTTGTGACCCAAGGAGGCAAGGTTATTTGGGGTAAATATGCCCAGGTAGCCAACAGTCCTGAAAATGATGGATGCATCAGTGCAGTCTTACTAGGTTGACAGATTCATACAGTAATTTACACTTATTGAAGGCTACAGACCAATCAGGAAAATCATAACTTAAATACTGCTGAACAGCTTTCTTGACTACATTCATTGAGAAAACTATTTATTAAATTGTAAAAACATTAAAATGGCCCAGTTTAACAAATTGGGTTTTTATTAGGGGTCTGCTAAGGGCTTATGTGTTGGTGAAATTGAACCATTTGAAACTCTAAATATAAGTCTTTTCATTAAGGAATGGGTACCCAGCAACACAGATCTCTGAATCCTAAAAAGCTACCACTATTTAAAGTCAGTTCAGGGGCCAGGTAGATGGCTCAATAGAATAAGCACTTGCTTGGCAAGCACAAGGGCCTGAATTCAATCCCCAGTTCTGCAAATATATATATATATATATATATATATATATATATATATATATATATATATATATATATATATATATATAAAGGACAGATATATAGCTCAGCGAACTAAGTGCTTGCTTAGGTGAGCTCAGGGCCCAGGGTTCGATCCCTGCCTCTGCATGCTGTGCTGACCCCTCCCCCAGGTACCCTGAGCTGGAAATGGAGTCTGGGCATGGTGCTGCATGCCTGTAATCCCAGCAGTAGGGAGGCAGAAATGAGGAGGATCACTACGAGTCTGGGCTGTGTAGTGAGACCCTGCAGAAAAACAAAACAAAAACCAAAAGAAAAACAAAAACTCCTTAAAAAAGTAAAGTCAGTACAAACTTAATTTAGGGATTTAGGGATAGGAAATTTGCTGAAGCTATTTTACCTCATCGTTTTTCATTAGTCCTAAAAAAAGGTAATGTTTAAGTTTATTCTCAATATAGTCTATTTATAGTACTTTAAGAATGGCGTTAGAAATTTATTTAGATAATTCCAACTAGGTTGCACTGATGCCCTGGAAAGAAACTTTATTTGTGTTAAATAATATGAGAAAGTTATATGTTAGGTATGCACCTCAAGTTTTGTCATTTGAATTAAATGATCACGGCCTGAAAAAAAAAATGAAAGAAAATGTGTGTTAAACATTTGAATTGCAACCATTTGGCCAGTGCTTTCTATAATCTTAGGATTTCCCTTTGTCGAAGGCAATTTACAGTGTTATTTCACTGAACATCTCTAGGACCTCTGTGATGAATTACTGCTTTCATACAGTAGAAGTGAAAATGAGAGATGGCAAGTGACTCGCCACAGGACACATGGATAGAAAATAGAGCAGCTGTGACTTACACAGAATGATGAATCTGATACAGAGCACACGGTCTGTCTGTGCCACACTCTGACACTGCCATCTGAGTCCAGAAGCAGTATCCTTCCTCTGAAGAGGAAGAGTATCCTGAGGACTTGGAAACTAAATGAAGTACTCTTGGAAGCAGAGGGCTAAAGGAGGAGATACAAGGTGGTGACATAGAAAATGTAGGCACTTGGGGAGAGTCACATGGAGAGAAAACTTTCTCTCAAGCTCTCACAGAAAGCAAACTGGTCAAGCATTGGCTGTGACTCATCCACAGGGATGACACAGACAAAGGATCTACAGAATAAGGTACAGGACTACAAGATAAACCCTGAGGGGACTTCACTGACCTCATAAGAAATATAAAGTACATGTGTTGGTATATAAGTCTTGCTCCATCTAGGTCTTAACCATCCAGAGGAAAAGTATAAAAATGAAGTATACATTGCGGGGCCATAATATTAAGCTGAGCTGTAAATGGCTATGGTTGACAACTTCTTTGAATAACTCACTATTGTTGTGGAATGCTGTACTGTGTTGGATTGTGTTGTCAAGTTCAAGCACCTAAATTAGTTGAATGACAGTGGAGTGCCCACCTTTGACAGGTGTAGACAAAGGAAGGGGTATAGAAAGAAAAGGTCAAGATGTGTGTGTATAGACAATACAGTTGGGATAGATAACGCTGTGCTTCTACATAATCCTATGAGAGGCAAGATTTTCACTAATGGTGGTTGGACAGGATATTATGTCGGCTTCTAGTACTATGGTCATCCACTAGGAAAATAATTATTGAATTTTTGATATAATTCAGGTATAAAAAATAAGATAAGGAAACAGCCACACTCTTAATTTACTGATAAGAGACAGCTGCTATAATAATGTCTGTAAGTATAATATCATGTATGCACCTTATACAATACCAAAACATTATGAAAACAGTTTGCAATGTATTAATTTATCGAATCTGTCTTGTTAAGGTGTTTTAAAACTGCCTGATTGATATTTGTACTTCAATAAAATAAAAAATAAATTTAAAAGAAAATGCAGGCACTGTAGAAGCACCTGGTATGCAACACTTGGCAGGCATTCATGAATGATGACGTTGATGGAGAATAAGAAGGCATGCTTAGGATGAATAAATGGTTGCGCTAGGGAGATTTTCCTTTGCATGAAGTTTGCTGAGGTCTGTGTGGACTGTGCCGGGTGGGAGGCTGGGAGATAGCATGGCGGTTTAAGCACCTGGCAAGCTTAAAGAACTGGGTTTGATCGAATGCCACCCTGGAGGGTGCTGGCCACTGAAACTGGGTGTGGTGGTGTATGCCAGTAATCTCAGCACTGGCTGAGACAGAAGGATCACTATAAATCTGAATTATGTAGCGGGACCCTGTACCAGATAATTAAATGAATAAATAAATCTTTAAGGAAATAGACATGAGGCTGGACATACAATTGCTGGTTCTGCCATTTCCTTTTGTTAATTTTTGAAGTTGTCTGTTGTGAAGGTGCTTGCCAGGGCTGGGGCAGGGAGAGGAAGTGGTGGTCTGCTTCCCTGTCTTTTCTGATGCATGCTGCAGATCATAGGGACCATTCACTAACATTACAGTCTGGATTTGTTGCCTAATCTTCCTTCATTCTCATGATACAGCTTGAGGAATTCGTGGAATGCAGGAGGACCCTGGACATACCTTGGGGCGGGGGAGATACCTTACAAAGTAAGAGAAAAGTCTTAAATATTTGAAAATTTTGATCAGAGCTATTCTTTTTTTAAATATATTTAATACAAAGTCTGTAGGGTCTCACTACACAGATCAGACTCACAGTGATCCTCCTGTTTTCAGCCTCTCAAGTGCTGGGATTCCACCATACCCAGTCTCAATCGCTGTCCAGAGTGCTCCAGGGGTGGGCCAGCACAGCATGCTTGGGATTGAACCCCAGGCCCTGAGCCTGCCTAGCAGGTGCTTTAGCCCATTGAGTTATCTGGCCAGCCCTTCAGAGCTATACTTAAGTGGAAAGATTCTATTATGTAGTAGAGCTGTACAATGCAGTGGACTACCTTTCATCCATAGGTAGTGCTAAGCTAAACTTAAAAATAAAACATATCTTAAGGTATCTTAAATGACCAAATAATGGATGAAATTGTTTTATCACAGTTTATAACTAAGAAATTATCTTAATTTCTAAAAATTATATTTCAAATCTTTTTAGAGTGAAACTTTTTAGGTCCCTCTCCTTCATGTATGAGTAGAAAAATATATTTCTAAAACAAATACATTCTTTTTTTAAAACATATACATTCTGACTATATCTTATTACTCAAAAAAATAAGGCATTTTCCCCTCTCCAGAACTTAAAAAAAATCTTGAGACAAAATATGCAAATTACAGAACAATATAAAGAAAAAGGAAACATCACCACCAAAAGACAACAAAGCTGAACCTTTCCTATAGGAGTCTCCTCGTGCCTCTGGGAGTAAAAGCAGTTGATGAGCGTCTAGTGGGCTCTCTTTCAGGCAGCCAAAATCAACATACGTACTGTTCTTGTCGCTCCCTGGTACTCATGCTGCTAAGAAAATAGGAAACCGGGTATCATGGCTGTGTAACCTTGAGTCTACACTGACCCCAAGGAAAAAAGAAGTGATTCCACTCTACAAATTAGTAAACCCATTGCTAGAAATCAGGCAAACAAGCAACTAGATTTTCACATTATAGCTAGCATATAAAATATCTTTGATTATTCAACTTGCTCTTTGTGGTTTAGCATTCCCAAACTTCATAATTAACTAACTCTCTGATCTGCATGTAGGCCTGGCTCTCAGATTCTTGGTCTCATTAATGTTCTGGGGAATATGCCCCACTAGACCGTTTTCATACTTAAGTCTGAGGATAGTTCTGGATTTGGGACATGCATCCCCTTTGTTAGGGATTGAAATAATTTCTCCTCTTAATCCTTTCTGAACTCAAACATTAAAACTATGAGGTCTCAATTTCAAAGATTACTTGGAAGTATTAGTTTTACTGGTTCTTTGTTCAACATTATTATTTTCATTTTTTTCTTGGATTAGTGGTTCATTGACTGGAGTATGTCCATAAGTGATTTCTTCATAAATATGAAAAATTGGAGGCTGGCCAGTTTTTGTATCACTTATTAACAATGTTGTAGGACTAGCATTTAATGAAATATACACTGGAAAACAGTGGCAGTTTAATACATTTATGTTGACTAAAAGTATTGAAATTTCTTAAGTCAGATTTGATTCTGTTAATAGATCAAACTTTCAGACCACAGGATCCTCATTTGAGTGTTCAAATGGACCTCACACAAAGGATTACCAGGAATATATATTTTATTCCATTAAATGATGTTTCATTTTTAATCCCCCCTCTCGTATCATACTGTATTGCTGAGTTGCAGACAAGTAAGCAGAAATAAAAAATTTATCATGTTTTACATAGGATCTTGAAATAGAAACCTCCTCAAACAAAACTGGTTGCACAAAATTGAGTTTACTTCTGTCCCTTTATCTTATCTTCCTATAAGGCAAATTGAATCAGAAGTATGTAAGTCAAGAAAGTCCATAACCTCTGCTTGTGAACCAAGTGACAACTGAGCCCAGAGTACCTCTGCTGACAACTTATAAAAACTGAGAAAATGATGGGGCCAAGGAAATAGTTCAGTTGAATAAGTGCTTGTCTGGCAAACAGTCTGAAAAAAAGTGAGAAAATAAGATTTGAATAAAAGCAAATGCTAAGGAAGGACTGAGGTCAGAACCCTAGGTCATAATACCAACTCTATTTGAAATAAGACGTTTTTGGGGTGGGAGTACTGGGATCGAACTCAGGACCTTGTGCTTGCCAGGCAGGCACTTATGCTGCTGAGTTATCTCCCTGGTCCTGAAATAAAACTTTAAAAATAAGTATGTTTTAAATGTATAATTTCTACTTCTTTCTTCCCAGTTATTTGTACTCAGAATTCAAGATTTGCCAGGATGAAATGTCTAAGATATTTGAACAAAGATAAAGATAATAAATTATAATCTGGAAATATAGAGTTCAAGTTAAATGACAAATCCCTTTATGGGGACAAGTTAGATTCTGATGATTATGACAGTCTTCACCTTCATGCCCTGGAGCAGCTACACCAGGACCCTGGAATTCCCACTTGGGAGCTTGAAACAAGATTTGATTTCGTTCTCTGCAATGAACATATGGTGGATGCACAAACAGTTCCTAAGCCTTTTGAAGTTCATTAAGAGGAAGGAGTGAGGGGTTGTTTCCTGGAGAAGTAAGGGGCACTGGGGAGCATTAAGGAAAGAAACAATGGTGAAGGAAATGTCAGCCTTTTGCACTCATAATGTTTTTGTGAACAATGAATTTCATAAGTTTTGGGGATTTTGAATGGAAATGTTACAGGTTCCAGTCCTGTTCCTAGCCCTGTCTTGAGGGACCAGGCATAGTACCTCTATACTTAGATGTGTTCTTGAAAACAACAAACCAACATAACATTTACTTCCCTTAGTCATCTAATGGGGTTGCAGTGATAATAGACATTATAAGAAGCCTTGTGGAATAGCTTGGAAGTCTATAAAGAGGCATGACTATATTATTTTCTTTTGTCTATCTTCCAGTTTCTTGCATTTGTTTTTCTTTCTCAAAGACAATGATAGAAACACCTGAAGAAGATAGCAACCCTTTGTAAGTACACCAACCATAAATATATGGCTTTGAGCACATGTCCTTATAATCATATGTATATGTTGTTTGGCTTCTGAAGTCACATTTAAATAAAAATGATTTTTTTGTTAAGCAAAGTTGTTTAAGTAGAGATCTAGTGTGGATTTTACTTTTAACAAAAATTTCTTTTAACTAAACTACCCTATGTCTGACCTTAAAGAACAGAAAATGTTTGAACATATTTTAAGGTGCTCTTGTATGAGTCTGACATTTCATGCGCATCAGCAAATGGGACCTTCAAATCTTGGATTCCAAAGTTTCAGAAGAAGAAATCACAGTACTCTAGACAACGCCTTATTCAGAAACTCACTAATGAACTATTCAAGAGACATAGATTCATTCAGTCAAATCCATACTTAAGCTTATTAACCCAAGACCTTAAATACTGAATATGGTTGAACAATAAATAACCTAGTAACTATTGGCATCTCTGACTTCCAAAGAACTGTGTTAGAAAGAACAAATATAAACCATGGTCCCTACACATAAAATAAGATAATTTCTTTCTTTTTTAAAAATGCATTTTAGTATAGGGTCTTACAGGGTCTCACTATGCATATCAGACTCATAGTGATCCTTCTGCTTGCAGCTTCCCAAGCCCTGGGACTGCAGGTATGTACCACCACACCCAGTGACAGTCACTGTCTCAGTGTGCCCCGGGAGCAGGGCCAGCATGGCACACCGGGTATCGAACCCTGGTAGCTGAGCCTGCTCGAGGCACTTTAATCTGCTGAGCTATCTGGCCAGCCCTCAAAATAGGATGATTTCTCATCTGTGTAAAAAGTTTTAGACAAGTTTTGCAGGAGAATCATTTCCAAGCCTTACCTCTACATGACAAGTAATTAAATAATTCATGAATAAGATTTACATACATTTTACATGCTACTGGATTTAACTTCCATTCTCCTCGTATTTGTGTTTAGAGCTATGCATTGCATTTAATTTCACTTCCTTTTCTAAATATCATCCTTCTTTTGTAAAAGCATAAATGATATCAGGAAAAACTTTATTAGATCTTCAGTGGGACTCTATAGTAGCATGTATTTATCACTTTAAAGTTATCCAATTTTTACTTCCATTTTTGCCCTCCAATATCACTCTGCATTCTGTCCATTCCTGCGTATGTGGCTGCCTCATTCCAAGAGGCACTTCTCAGCCTCATGAGTGGCTAGGTGTGAGCCTGTGATGCAGCTCTTAGCCTTAAAAATACTGCTCATCTTGAATAGTCTTTGTAATCCTTGTGCCTAGTATTTGCTGAGACCTGACTTTGCCTTTTAAGTGGGGAAAACGGCTGCAAGATGGGCCAGGAACAAGACAGATGGCAGCTGTGGTCCTAAATGTCTTAGAGGAGTGGAACCCCCTAGTGCATACACAGTGCCCACCTCAAGCTAACCAAGGGAGGGAATATGCCTTTGTCTAGTTTAAATGCCATCTCTCTCTCTTTTAAAAAATAGTTTTCACACTTTAAAAATATTGATACATGTTTATAGTGGATCCATAGTGATTACACACACCATGATCAGTTGGTACCTGTACCTAACACATTTAAATTCTTCTTATTTTGGGATTCCTACCCCTTCCTTCCCCCTCCCTCCATTTCTTGGTCTCCTTCCTGTCATTTTTAAAGCATTGTAAGGTGAACTCTTTTTTTTTTTTTAGCTACTTGGTTTCTAACTGGTAAAAAATTACTGATTTCATCTTATAAGTCAGGAAAAGTGAGCATCATGGGAGCAAATCCTTAATGTCCTGGATTTTCCCAGATGCAGCCCTGCCCCCAGGGATATTTCCACTGATGCACAGTGAGCTCCTTTACAGTAGGACAGAACAGAATGGGGTGTGCCCGCGCCGAGCTGCCCTAAGTCAGAGGTCAAAACGCTTTTTAATCTTCCTGTCTCTGGATCTCAAAAGAGTGCGTCTAGCAGTCCTCCTGAAAAGGTCCGCTTTCTCAGGACAGCGTGTCCTCAAGTGAGGAGTGTAAAGAGCTTACAAGGTTGTAAGCTGCATGGCATTTCCCCAGCTTGTCTCTTGATGAGAGCCATGGAGAAGGCAACTCCTTCTACTTGAATACCTCATCAGACTCTATCCCTTAGGGAGTGCGTGTATTATTATTTATACAGAAAACCATCCTCTTGTTTTACAAAGCTCAAATAAATATAATTAACACCAAATTTGTGTTCTACTGATCAAATAGTACAGCCATAGAAAAGATAATTTTCACAAAATAAATGACTAGGCCTCCCTGAAAAGTCAGTAAGGCAAAAGCCCTGAGAGTAAATTAAGACAAATGGGAAACCAGCTGGAAGAAATCAAACAGGCAAAGCAGGTGGGTTGGCTTGTGTTTAGAAAGATGAAACACAGCATGAGGCATCGAACATTTACACGAAAGCAAGATCTATAATCTCTGTAGGCTTTGAACTGAGCTCAATGCATGACTTATTTAAGACAAGCTAGTAGTTGGGAAATGGTTGAACAAAGAGTGTCAAGGCTAATTCTGAAGATGTTTTCTTTGCTGAGCCTGTTTTTATTTGCTGTGAAGGTTGCCAAACAGCCAGGGGCAGATGGTTCTGCATCTAAGTGCAATTCTAAGTGATGTGAGGGATGCATGATGGACCATGTCCCTAGAGTAATAGAAAGTGAGGAATTCTTGTAAAGATTGCCTCTGTTGTGCTGGGTAGCTGTAAAGCTGGCAAGGGGTGAATAGGCTTTCAATAAACTGTTTCATATTGGGATGAAAGCAACCACGGAGCCAAGCAGCTCTGCATCACTCCAAACACATCTGTGGACATGCAAAAATCTCACAAACTAAACCACCTTGAATACATGCTTAAGCAGCATGAATTTGCATCCAGCAGTTACATCCATCACCTTTCCCCCAAAAGCCTGCCTACTGTTGCAAAAGTAGACTTAGCTTCATCTCAGTTGATTCCACTTTTCAGGTTCATTAGGCCAAAAGTAATTAAACAATGATTGGCTTTTTTTTCTGTCTGGATCCCTTGAGAATGCTTCAGAAGTTATAGTCAAAGAAAATATGTATACACAAATCAGTACCAATAACCTCTGCTTTAAAACACCAAAATCAGCCTCTTTCCATTTCTCACACCAAAAAGGTTAAAAATGGATGAAAACCACCTAAGACAACAACATTCAGCACCACTGAATTCTTACCTCCAACTGCAGGATGGGTAGAATTAAACTGAAAAATAAAACAGAGACTCACACAATGTCAAACGCTTACAATAGAGCAAGCTACCGAGCTATAAGAAAGGAGGAATGTCACTGAGTGATTATCCCCTGATCAATAACACCAGCACTACACCAGCAGGAAAGCTGAGCCATGGTTCTTCTGAACAAGTATAGCGCTTTATTTTATAGTGTGGTCAAAGAGCCTTCGGAGTCCTCCAGACTTTCCCCATATACACTCATTTCTATAAATGTACCGCCTTTTCTCCAAATTAATGTTCTCAGAAAACAAGTTGAAAGGACTATAGAGGACCTTGTAAACATGTCAGATTTAGAAAACAAAATTACACATGATACACAGTTAAGCTGGAGATACACATAAACTAGAGATAATTGCTAATATAAGCAGGTCCCAAATACTAAATGAGAAAAAAATTATCTTTAGCATATGTCCCAAATGTTTATGAGACATGCTTACAATAAAAATTATCTGCTATTTTTGTTTTGTTTTGTTTATTTTTGCGGAACCAGGAATTGAACTCAGGCCCTTGCACTTGCCTGGGAAGCACTTACTCCACTGAGCCATCTCCCCGGCCCCTAAAAATTCTCTGTTATTAATCTGATATTCAAACTTACCAGGGCATCCTGTACCTAATCTGATAAGACAAAGGAGGGAGAATAAAACAGAAGTACATTACTTCACTGTACCATGGAGATGCAGATCTAAAAGCAAAAGTGCTGTAAGTTGAGATAAAGACACAGAAGACTTTGCAGTGATCTGAGTATAGTTATCATCTGCATTTAGTAAAATTGTTCAGCAGATTATAGCCTTGGAAGGATAATATTTCAAATCTTCCCAATATAGACACTATCACTCAATTCTTATAAGCTTGAATTTGGCTCAGAATGTATGCTATTGGTCTGCTATCTAGTTGATTTCTAGCTAGATTCCAACTGACCCTGAGTATCATGAAGAGAAACTCAAACATGTTAGTTGAAAAACAGTGTCTAGACAGCTTGTATCATTAATTAAGAATAAGCGTAGGAGGAGATAGGGCAGAACTCAAAGGCGGAGCACTTCCTTAACATGTGTGAAGCCCTGGGTTCAAGCCCCAATACTGAAAAGCCACTAACCAAAAGGAATAAAGGAGGAAACTAAAAAAAGAGGAAACTGCATTTTATATTTTGGAGCATGGAAATGTGATTACTATCCAATGAACATAAAAGGGTGTTTTTAATGCCGCCTGCCATGCCCAGTGGTGTGCAGAGACTATAGACTCCCTGCAAGAATATGTAGCAGAGATAAGGATGAAGTATGAAGGCAGACAAGTGAGACCTGAGTCAAGACAGCATCTCCATTGGTGTCAGCAAAGGAATGAACAGATCGCTACTACTGAATCAATCAGTGTTAAACTTGCAATGTCATTTCAGGATCCCTAAAAAAAGTGAAAGACTAAAAATAATGAATTGATGATTGTTAGAAAGCACAGAGAATCTCAGAAGTCTCAAGAAGAACAAGCAAACCAAGTTAATTAAAATAGGAAAAAAGTGTTAAGTTTGCCTTCTGCCAACATATCTGCCAGGAAAGAGAGTAGACAAATATCTATGAAATTTGAGTAAGAGCTGATTCTTCACAGTTCTTATTTTCCCAAATTATCCTTCTTATGCAAAGAACAGAAGAAGATGTGGAGACGTAGGATGCATCTCAGTGGTATAGCACTTGTACAGGATTGAGTTTAACCCCCAACACTGCAGAGAAAAAGGCCGTTCTCACATTTGAAAGTTCAGAAAATTGACAGCCAACAAGCAGTATGGGAAGAAGCAGGGACTCAGCCACTGGCTCTTCCAGAGGAATTAAGAGGCCTCATACACCCCGTTGCACTGTGGGACTAGGCCATAGGGGCACTGCAGCCACATGGTAGGGTACCAGTGAAGGTGCACACACTAGACAGGTGAGGCTAGGGAAATAGAGAAGTCCAAAGTATGAGCCAACAGGTGGTGAGTTAGGTGAAGCAGTGTGGTAGCTAGGGACAAAGACACATGAATAGAAACAGGTTGGTGGGGCTGTCCATCATTTTTCTTTTTCCAAATAATTTTATTTCATTTTATCTTTATTAAATCCTTTTTTGTGTGTGTGGCACCAGGGATTGAACTCGGGACCTTGCACTTGCTGAGGAGACACTTATGCTGCCTAGCCATCTTCCTGGCCCCTTTTATCTTTTTTTTTTTAAATCTTACTTTGATTTCCTTTTCTTTTCCCCCAACTTTTTGCTTTTTCTTCCTTTTTGTCTCTCTTTTCTAAATGAGAGACACATACCATTCTTAAATGGCTGGGGAGAACTCCTGCCATAAAAAACTAATTCCACCCCCAAACCCAGAGACCAAGTTCAGATAATTCCTCAAATACTCTTTCATTCTTCTCTATCCCCTTCTGTAGTTTCTCAAACCTTGTGAGACAATCCATTACCTTCCAGCCTTGCTTCTACTTTCTCTTTGTTTTTCACATCATACTCTCTGCATTTTCCCACATAATGCAAAACCATTCTACCAAAGGGAAACACTTTGCATACAGACTTCTAATTTATGACCAGTTCTGCTATATAACTGTACACTTTGCTCGTATGGTCTAAAGTACAAAATCAATAATTACCACAGCTTGTCAGTTTCTAAATTGTACTTGATGCTACTGCCATGGCTAATTGTACTACTTTAAAGAGGTTGTCATATCTGTGATGATCACTTGCTTTCCCTTCTGTAACAGTAATGGGAAACTGTCAGGTAATAACCTCACCACAGTCCTACACAAAAGTTCTGGGGACTCAGTCAAACACATACCATTCTTAATTAAGAAGGTAGGATCTTTGGATAGACCCAAACCAAGAATCTTCTACACACACAGAAAACTTGCCTGAAGAGCAGGCTTTTCCTGCAGTAGTCTTGATACTACTGATATAGCTACCTATTACCAAAACACCCCATAAGGATGAGAAGAACTCACAAGGAAGTTTCTTTGTTTTACAAGAAAACAAAATAAGAATATTTTCAAATACAAAATGACAAGACAGAGAAGCAAAATGCAACCGCAGACCTCCTTTCTAGGAGACATCAACATGGAAAAACTTGGAAGATACACACTTGGAGTTTCTAAAGTGATAGAAACAAAGTAAAGAAACAAATCTATTAGGCTATAGAGGAAATAAGATCAGAAGTAATCTGCCAGATTAAGAAAGAAATTACAACCATAATGAAGGAATTGCTAAGCATATTTAGAGAAGATACAGGTAAATAAAAAGAGGAGCACAGGAAAATGATGGAAACCTTGAATGAACAATATGGGAAAGAGAACGTAAAAACAGGTTCAAAGATGTATGCAGGGAATGAAAAATTCCATTGACAGCTATCCAACCCATGTTAATGAAACTGAAGATGTACTTTTAGATATGAAGATAAGATTGTGACTAATGATCCTGAAAGGAAAGATTTCTTAAAAATAAAAAAAGACCGAGAAATAATAATTCAACGACTATAAGATGATGCAAAGACAAGTCATATAAGACTGATAGGCATCAATGAATACCTATGAGGTAGGTAAGTAGATAGATAGATAGATAGATAGTTAACTAGCTAGCTACAGATAGACAAATAGCTAAGATAATTATACTACTTCTGTTAGCTCACAGCAAAGAATACTTTGTGCATATACTGTTTGATCAATTTGCATGCTTATATCTGGTAATCTGAGCAATTACTTTGCAGAAAACAATATGCAATATAATATCTATTGTTATTTTCCTATTATCTTTGAAATTTTGTATAATTTTTTTCCTCTTTAAAATAAAAAAATGTGAAAAAAGATTCAGAAAACATATCACATATGTACATTTCTTAAAAATAAATTTCATTGAGAAGTTCACATTCTTCAGAAATGTACTGGCCATGGAGATTGCTGATGGCTGAATAGTGCCCAGCACTCACCTAGGCTCCACAGAAAAGAGCAAAATAAGAGGTATACATGAGGATTGCCAGCGAATTACTGTGGGAGAATGCTCAAAACCAATCGGAGATGAGATGGAAACATGCAGGATTGAGAGACCTGGAATGATGGCACAGAAAGAGAATCAAAACACCCAGCCATTGCACCCTACCTGCATAGCCATTGGAGGGGGCGTCTCCCTTCTACAGGGGTAGAGGTATAAAGGAGAGTTGCAGGTAACCCCATCAGTGTGGATGGCCACAGTCCTAGCTCCTGGACAATTTCTCAGCCCTTATGAGCTTGCGGTCTGTTTAGGAACCTAAAATCTTCACTGTAGCCTAGTTTTGGAAAAGGATCTCACATCGTTGCCCAGAAAAGTCCAGGCTGCTGTTGCTTGGACCCATCTTGTGAAGTGATCTATCATATGAATTTGTGTGGCTCTACGAATCAGAAATCCTGTGTATTTCCAACTCAGTGACCCATAGACATCCCACTGCATTATCTTAGGGCTAAGAAGAGTCACTTGATCACTCAGCAGAAGGCCTGTGACACAAGCCTACAGAACAGGTGTTCTCACACCTAAAGGGGACACAGAAGGACAATCTTAAAAGATAGGAGGGCAAGAGAACAGCTAGCTACAATGTGGACTCATGCCAGCATTGGGACTAGAACTAGATGTCCCCATGGTTCAGTTTCCCCCTCCCTCTATGCCATGGCTGAGGCTCCTGAGGCTGATGGAGCTGGGAAGGAACATCATGGTTCCCACCACTGCTCCACCCTTTGGGTAAGGCGGAGCAGCTCCCTGGCTCCACCACACTCCCAGGCATGTGTAGTCCAATGGACAAAAGGGCCTTTGCTACATTTCCTACTGCTATTTTGCTCCCAGACATGTGGCCAGCAAAGCTGGGCACCCAGCCTCCTCCTGGCCTGAGCACACACTGCTGCTGAAGCAGTGAAGAGGAACTTTGCAGCTCCTGTTCTCTCTGATCTGGACACCACATGCTGCTGTCAGAACTGGGTGTGAGCACAGCAGAAAGGAGCTGTGGTTTTCACCATCACCTTTTCTCATGCACAGACTGGACCTGCACTGCTGCCACATCAGAAGAGGGCTACCAGGACTTGGGGCCATTGCTGGCAGCAAAGTCAAGATCAAAAATGCCTGGGGAAACCCTTGCCTCCACCTGGGTTTCTCATTTCCCTTGTAGGAGTAGATGCCTGGTCAGAAGCTCACATGGACCACTGTCTGCAGCACACCTGCCTGAGATGCTAGAGTGTGCAAAACCTTGCATGGCCTGCAGAAACAGTGAATTTGTCTGTCTCCATGGTGGTTCACTGTGGACCCAAGGCCTCTAACAACAGACAAAGAAACAAAGAGGAAATGAGTTTTCTTGCTAGTAGAAACAAAGCCATTATTGTGTGACAAACTGACATCCTAAGACATGGCTTTAGAAGAAAGCTACTTACAAAGGTCACATCATAAAAATGCTAGAGATACCTGATCATCAGACACACAAATCTCAGTGTAGTAGCACAATGAAAAACAAGATAATATAGTCTTTAAAAGAACATAACAACTCTCAAGCAACATATGCCAAGTAAATTCATAGAAAAGACATGGTTAACTTTTTTTTCTGTATTTAGGACAGGGTCTACAGGGTCTCTGTACGTTGATCTGACTAGTAGTGATTCTTCCATTTTCAGCCTCCTGAGTGCTGGGATTACATGTGCACGCCACCGTGCCCAGTCTCCATACAGGGCCTCACTGTGCAGTTCAGACTTATAGTGACCCTCTGGTTTCAGCCACTCAGCACTGAGATTGCAGGCATATGCTACCACACCCAGTTATGGTGGCTGGCATGACATGTGGTACTGAGGATAACTCAGGTCCTTGCACTTGCCAGGCAGGTGCTTAGACTGCTGAGCTATCTCCCCAGCCCAAAGAAAGGTTTTTTTGAGAAATATCTCAATCAAGAAAGAAACAGGCAGAGGAGAACATTTAAAAGATCGAGACATTCTTAAGAGGACAAATAGCTGCATCTTTGGAAGGGCTAAAGAAGAAAGGATAAAGGCTATAAAACCTAAGGGGATAAAGTCAACAGGGCAAGCATTTCTATGTGTATTTCAGCAATATTCATGATAGCTTTAATCCAGAATCAGCCCAAGTACCCCCAAAACAGGTCAATAAAGAAAAAATGGTATGCCTACAAAATAAATTGCTAGCCAGCCATTAAGAATGGATGAAACCAGAGGGCATCAAGTTAAATGGAAAAACACAGAAAGATAAGTTCCACGCATTCTTTTCCACAGTGATGTGAGAGTATAAAATAGTGATTAACAAAGTTCGGTATGGGTGTGGATATGTGAGAACTATAGAAAGGGAAATTGGATCTGATCAGGACACGATACTTATATGTGTGGAAATACCACCTTAGCAGGTACAATTTATATGAATCAAAATGAAATTAATCAGATTAATCCTTCAAAACCAGTTAAATACTGGATCAAAAGACCTGTCCTCATTGTCTTCTGAGGAACACAGTGGTTTGTGCTAGCTGAGAAGGGGAAAATTTAAAACCATCACAGTTAGCTTCCAGGTGAGATGGACTGAATAAGAAATGCAGGCCATCAAATGGAGGTGTGGACATGAAGCTTGACAACGGCACAGGACTGCACCATGCAGCAAAGGTCCCATCATTTACAAACCAAGCATGAGATCAGGCAAGGGTTTAGACTCATGCCTGTGGCTTACAGGATGACTAGTAATTGTAGACAAATGGTTCAAGCTATACACAATTCATTTATTATTTTAAAAACAGGGAGAGCAATGTGTCTCCTATAGTTTCCATTAGCAACAAATTACAAAATGTGTGCCATTCACCACTGAGGGTGAGAAGATTTGCAGCCACAAAGACACTGAATTGTCTGTTGTTGTTGTTGTTGTTTGCCCAGAGGATGGCAGTATGCATATGGTGTTCCATTTTTCCCATTATCATAAATAAGAATTCTGTAGTTAGGCTGCCTTTTCCCCCACAAATCACTAACTTTGATTTAATTCTTAACATATTACAGATCCACGGAGAGCAACAGCTCATTTTGCAACTTTAAAGGAATCTTTGAGATCTGATCACTCCCTCTTCTCTCGTTTCTAAGCCAATATTCTCTTTACCTTGAGATTAAAAGGGCCCATAGCCCTGCCCACTTGTGCCTCCATGGAGTTGTGTGTGTGGCTCACGGATTTCCATGATTTCAACTACACTCTTTTGATGACTCCAGTTATAACTGCCCTTCGTATCACCCAATGTAGACACTCACATTCTCTAGTATGGACTGTACACATTTTAGTGAGTTATTTGTTACTTTGCATGAAAAAGTTCCAAATAAAATTTAGTTATCATGAGTGGCAAAGGATGAAGAAAGGCTGGTGAGGGAAGAGCATTTAATGACATATGAAAAATATTCATGATATGGTGTTGAACAAACAAAGTAGGGCCAGTGAGATAGCTCAGTAGACTACACATCTGCTTGGGCAAGTGCAGGGTCCAGGTTTCGATCCCTGGCTCCACATGATGTGCTGGTCCCACTCTCTGGGCATGCTGAGCTGGCCCCTGAGTCCGGGTGTGGTGATGCATGCCTGTAATCCAGGCACTGGGGAGGCTGGGGACAATAGGATCATTACGAGTTCAATCTGTGTACTGAGACCCTGCACAAAATAAAACTTAAAAAAAAAAAAGAACAAAGTAGGACACCAAATTGAGTATGCAATATTGACTTGATTATGGAAAATTGAATGAGGCAAAGACTGGAAAAATAAATTAAAAGGTTGGCAGTGGTAACCTCTTAAAGGTTAGATGATGAGAAACTTTTTTTTTCACACTTTCTTCTATTTCCCATGAGCTATATTTACTAGTTCTATAGGAGCTCATAATAATTCCACAAAAAATTTGTAATATAAATCCATACAAGAGAATCAAATGTTTCAAAAGGTCATATTATAAAATTCCAAGAAGAATATATAGAAATCATTATTTTGTTTGCATGTATTTAGTACAGGGTCTACAGAGTCCCACTATGTAGCTCAAGTGATCCTCCTGTTTTCAGCCTCCCTGGTGATGGGATTACAGGTGTGGGCCACTGTGCCTGGATTTGCTGACTGATGTAGCTTGCCTGGGGGCAAGAGTGGCACAGCATGTGGTACCAGGGATTAAACCCCAGTTTCTGTGCTTGCTAAGCAGGAGTTTAATCCACTGAGCTATCTTGTCAGCGCTTGATAAGACATTAATAATGGTACATATATAGGGAAAGGAGAAAGTATAGGAAAAAAGGGAGGGGGAAAGATCATGCAAGTATATATACAGGATGACTGAGATGATTATGCTAATAATTCCCATCAGTTGCTTTGAAAGTAGCAGCTAGTATTTACAGTTTTCACTCTGATTAACTCTGTGAGCTGATTTCTGCTATCTAAGCAACTACATCGAGGACAGCAATGTGTAACAAAAACCATGGTTGAATGCCTATCTCCCTGGTCTTCTAAATGTGTACTATTACTACTGTCTTATCAATTATTATCACTAATTTTATATTATGTGTATTTTACCCAATAAAAATCTGAGGAAAACCCTAGACTTCTCAGAAAGCCTCCTGGGAAGCAACCAAGAGACAGAGGGAGAAGAAAGCAAGCGAAGGGAAATGGAAGTGCGGCGCGCCGTGAGCACTCACCAACAGCTCATGACGAAGGTGCTCATCACGTACTCTAAAGACATACTGGTACAAATAAAAAAATTATCTTAAAAAGTCCAAAAACAGTGGAAGGCCTCTTATTGAAGCACAGTGGTTCCACAACGCGGCTGACAGTTCAGGCTTGCTGGGTCTTTCTACACTGCCATCCTTGGCAAGTCATTGCAGTGTTCACATTTGCAAGAAGGCAGGCACAGTGTCCATGCTCTAGGGAGGAGGGATGCGGCATCTTTGCACCTTGTGGGCCAGGGGCATTGTCTCATGAGCACGCATAGCTTAGTGATTGCCTGGAAAACTAAGTTTCTAAACTATTCCAGTGGTCAATTTTTAACTCTTACTGTGCTACTAGATATTATGGTGGTAGCAGGCAGTGAAGAGATAGATTTGTTATTCTTTTTCTGGGTATTTTCCCAGAAGAGCTGAAAACATCATGCCACAGCAATATATGTGCACTTATAGCAGTTCAATTTGTTATAGCTAAATCATGGAAACAACCCAAATGTTTATAAGCTGAAGAATGGATGAAAAAAAGATGCGGGGGCTGATGAGATAGCTTAGCTGACTAAGTGCCTGCTTTGGCAAGTGCATGGACCAGGGTCAGATTCCCGGTCCAGCATGCCATGTTTGCCTCCCCCTGGAGTGCATTCAGCTGCCAACCGAGTCTGGGCATGGTGGCACATGCCAGTTATCCCAGCTTAGTCCCTGCTCTGGGAAGGCTGAAAACAGGAGGATCACTGAGAGTCTGAACTGTGTGGTAAGACCCTGTATGAAATACATAAATGGTAAAAAAAAGAAAAGGACATGGGTTTTTTAAAACACAATGGAGTATTACTCAGCTATATAAAAGATAAACTCAAGGCTTTTATAGGCAAAGGGGTGAAACTAGAGACAATGCTCATAAGTAAAATAAATCGGGCCATTATGTGCATACTTGTGTAAGTACCTAAAAGAGTAATAGACTCTGAAAGGTACAATAGATACAATGAAAGGCAAAGAATGTGTTGGAAGAGAAGGAACAGGACAAAAGAAGGAAGAGAAAAAGGTATATTTATGTACATATATAGAACAGCTTTGATAGCTGTACTGCTGATTTCTACTAGTCTATTGAAAGGAACAGTTAATGCCTAAATTTATTTTCTCCTTTTTAATTTTTATAAATTTTTAGCAAAGTTGCATGCTTTAATTTTTTTTTTTTATTTATGTAGTCATTTGGTACAGGATCTCACTTCTCAGCTCAGACTCATATTGATCCTTGTGTCTCAGCCTCCCCATTGCTGCGATTAGAGGCAAGCGCCACCATACCCATTTCTGTGGCCGGCGTGCTGAGGTTCTGGGGCCAGCACAGCTTGCAGTACTGGGGACCAAACCTCTGGACTTTGTGCCTGCCGGGCAGGCACTTAGGCTGCCGAGCTGTGTCCGCAGCCTTGCATGCTTCTGTCTGGGAATCTGAACAACTAATTTGAAGACAGCAATATTCAATGTAACAACCATTCTTGAATTCTTATTATGTTGTTTAGGGAAATTCTGTCTCATTTCTATTTTTTAGTTGTTTTTTATTATCTTTAAAAATAAACAAAATTAAAAAGCACATTGAATTAAAAAAAAAGAGAGAGAGATTCATGTGGGACCAGTCACTCCAAGTGTCAGTCACAGCCTCGAGGCACAGAAGTTAGCTCTAATCATGGCGCTCCTGAGCTGACTATGAACAGCAAAAAGTGACTGGTTCCAGAACAACTAAAATAGGGCTGGAGAGAATTAGTCCAGAGAGAGATGACTAGCAGCAGCCCTGACCCAGAGGCCAAACGCGATGCTAACTACACAAAGACTCTGCTGAGAAGTAGGCAGTAAACACAGCATTCACAAAGGTACATTTTGTCACAGAGTCCCTCAGGTTTCAGCTTGCAGTTGTTCACCTGTCACCTGGGGCCTATGGTGAGACCAAGCGTGAACTTCTTTTTTCAAGGGAGTGAGGTGGAGAACAGCTTCCCTTCTCCTGGGAGCCGGAAGGAGGGAAAGGGTGAGGAAGGGGATCAGACCCAAATCCTTCAAGGACTCATCCCTAGTCACCTACATGTGCTACTGGGCCCCTACTCTAATGTTTGCACCACCTCCAAAAAGCTCTTTACGTTACAAGGCCATGAACTTGTGAGAACTGTCTCTGGACATGGCTTTGTTGTGGACCAAGACTTCATGATATGGACCTTTGCGGGACATTCCATTCCCAGACATAACATTAAGTATGTATTTAAGAATCAGAAAAAAAAGAGTCAGTCTGTAGTAATCCTTAGAAATAAAATAATTTTGCCATCCAAAGCTTAACTGCAGAATAGCAAGCTTCACATTATGTTGCCGGGAAGATGGCTCAGTGGAATAAGCGCTTCCCTTGCAAGAGTAAAGCCCTGAGTTCAAACCCCGGTTCTGCAAAAAAAAAAAAAAAAACAAAAAACTTTTTTCACATTATGTAGCACATACGGAAGGTGAAAGGAGGGAGGAGCCAATGATGCATGCCAGCAAGTCCTCGCTGGAAACACAGGCGCTCTGTGGTTCAGAATGCTTCAACATAGCTATTTTTCCAATAGATGATGGTATGAAAGCAATATGCATGTAATAGAAACAGTAATTCAAATTGAGAATTATGCTCTTGTCCCAAATTACTGACACTGGGGTGCAATACTCTCTCCATGCACAGGGCGGTGGCTGTGAGATGCAGCTGCCAGCTAGCTGTGCAGCTATGAGAGAAAATAACCAGGACTCATGGTTATACATATATTTGTTGTATTTTCACTTCATTCATTTTTGGTTTACCATGGGTTTGCTTGGGACATAACCCTGTAACCCCATAAGTGGAGGAATATTTGAAATCATTTGCAGACGATGCAAAATCAATGAGAAAGAATTTATTTTTCCTCACTTACTATTGACTGGGCACAGCTAGATAGGACCGCATAGCTCTAATTTCAAGGAGCTCAATATCCCATGGAGATTTGAGGAGAACTTTTATTTTCAAGAGGATTAATGAGCCAAAGGATGCAAAAATCACGTGCAACGTGATGTTAATGTCAGGGTCTGGTGTGCAATGTACATACTTCTCAAACTGTAAAATATGCTTTGTTCTAAAATTAGAGTTCAATAAATGACTTAGGAATTTTCATTGGATACAAGCCTGGAGATGGTTTTCTTGATACCAAATCCTTAGACATTATTTTATTTTTTATTTTCTTCTGTATTTAGGACAGGGTCTCACTATGTAGATCAGACTTGTAGTGAATCACTTGTTTGCAGCCTCCCAAGTGGTGGGATTACTGCATGCCCCACCACACCCAGTCTCAATCCCCATCTCAGTGGGCACCGCAGGCCTGGCTTACATGGCATGCTGGGGGTCAAACCCTGGCCGCTGCACTCTGCCTAAGCAGGTGCTTTAGTCCACTGAGCTATTGGCCCAGCCCCTAGGACATTATGCTAAAGCAGGAGATAGTGAAGAGGGAATGTGAGGTATAGTCAGAC
Source organism: Ctenomys sociabilis (assembly GCA_004027165.1). Classification (NCBI taxonomy): domain Eukaryota; kingdom Metazoa; phylum Chordata; class Mammalia; order Rodentia; family Ctenomyidae; genus Ctenomys; species Ctenomys sociabilis. The sequence goes on from PVKA01007337.1 coordinate 41,461, forward strand.
TACACGGTGAGTATTTCTCTAAATTTATTACAATGAAGACATACTGCCATGCATCCCCCTTAAAACACTCTGCCTCACTTTGAATGCCCTCATCCACTGTGCTATCTGCTTTGTGAAGCAGTTCTGGAAGGCTTCATGGCCAGTGTCTTTATGAGCTATGACCAACACTGTGGTGAAGGCGGCTACTAAGGGTCATCCAACAGAAGGGCAGGCCTGCAAACACCTTGGGGAGTGGCCTCACCCACCTGACTCCCTCGATCGGGCACCCTGTGACTTCTCACTCTTCCCAGGACTCAAAATGAACATGGTAAGTAAAAGCTTTGCATTGATTTAAGACATCAAAGCAGATACTACAGCACAACTATCACTCATGGAAGAGGACTTCTAGAAGTTAATAAGGAAGTTGTAAGGACAGTTGGAGAACTGTATTTGAAGTGAATGGGAATGTTGGGGGGGATTAATGGAAATGTGTCATTTTAGTGCCATCATTTAAATATTTAAGCATTCACCATATATTTCAATTGTAACTCCTATGCAAAAGTATTCAAGAATCAAAATAGGATGTTCTATTCAACTTTTCAAAGTTTCAGTAGTAGAAAAGAAACATAAGACTGGCATGGTGGGACATACCTATAACCTTAGCACTCAGGAAGCTGAGGCAGGAGGATTGCCATGGCCAGCTTCAGCTACATACTGAGTTCAAGATCAGCCTGAACTGCACAGCAAGATCCTGTGTCAAAGAAACAAAGGAAAGTATATTGTGTGTGTGTGTGTGTGTATATATATATATATATATATATATATATATATATATATATATATATATATATATATATATATATATATATATATATATATATATATATATTGTACTGGGGATTGAACTCAGGACTTTGTGCTTGCTAGGTAGGTACATGTGATTTAAAACTTGTTTTATTTAAAGCTGAATTTATTTCAAGCAGCTGTGAAAGTTCTCCATGTGTTTTTCTGCTTTAGAATCTAGTGTTGGATTATAGTTTAGAACCATATAAGTCCAAGTACCCACTCAGATCTTTTTTGTCATTTACCAAGATTAAATACTCAAAGCTTAACATTTTTGTGGGTTTGACATTCTAAAGTTTTGCTTTCAACTCTGGTGCAAAATTATTAAATTGAAGAGGAAGGAAACAAAGAAATTTTCAGGTAAATGTGATCAACAGGGGCAACCAGAAAAATAGACCCACTTCAGCTGTTCCTGTGTTTTAGCAAACAGACTGATTGTTCTGTTTGGGTCACCCCAATAAGCCCTGGCTAAGGGAGCAACTGTTGTGCTGTGTGACTTTGAACCCAGTGACTTGGTATCTATCCCTTTATTCTTTGTTTTGTTTTGTCTTTTCCTCTTTTTCACTACTGAGGATGGAACTGCTTACTTCTAGACAGGATCTCTCTGAGGTGCTCAGGCTGGCCTCAAATTTGGCAGTCTCCCTGCTCCTGCCCCTCTAGTAGCTGAGGTTCAGGTGGGTACCACCTTGCCTAGCTAGCCAGCCATTCAAACAGGAGGATACACTTGCATATAGGTACCTCTTTATTAAGAAACTCTTGTAGCTGTTTTGTGAAAGAGAAAGATAAAATTTTTATTGGAAAATCTTTGGGAATGATTTCTGTCCAGTTTTAAGGCTAATCTTATTCTTTGTTCTGGATTCTATTACATTAATAAAACAATTGCTCTTCTATCTAAAACTGTATTTCCTTCCTCCTTTTCTTTGTATTTTAAGGAAGAGTCCACAGAATGTTCAAGGTCTTACTACTAGGTCAGACTCATAGTGATCCACCTGTTTACAGCCTCCCAATAGCTGGGATTACAGGCACACTCATGTCCAGTCTCAATTGCCGTCTCAGCGCACCCTGGGGGTGGGGCCTGCATGGTTGGCCCAGAGATTGAACTCTCAGCCCCTTTACCTGCTTGCAGGTGGTTTAATTTGCTGAGCTATTTGGCCAGCCCTTCCTTCCTCCTTTACTGGTATTATCAAAGTCCATAGCTCTCCAATAAAATTTAAATTTATGTATTTTGTTTGTGTATAAAATTCAAGGTGTTTATTTTAGATATCAAATGATAGTATCATGAACACAGTTTTGAACTGTAGAGCAAAAAGGAAAGGAAGGAGTTAGAGCTGGAACACAGAAGATGTGACTTATGTTCCAATTCTGCCATCAATTAGCACATGGTCCTCTTCAAACTCCTCCCCACCCTTGTTCATACAGAAGGCTGTGAGGTTTAGGCAAAATGTCTGTCAGGTTTTCTCTATTTATAAAATTCAATGAATCTCTTCATTGTTAGAGATCAGAGTATGGTCTGTTTACTGTCTATAAGTCCTTCCAGGCTATCCAACCCACCAGTGTTATTATGTGATGGAATAGCCTACACTTTAAAAGCTTATTCTCCTATCACGTACTATTAGAATAATATTTATTGCCTCTTTAAGCATATCTTCTGGGCAGATGTATTCACAGAGACCAGGATTGAGTGTTTAATGAAAAAAGTTTCCACTGAACAAAGAGCAAGATTTATGCTTTCAAAACCTCACCCAGAGGTTTCAGTGAATGTATAACCTAGTAAATCTAAATTCAAAACACACTTAATACTCATTAAAGTTGTTTTTCCATTCCTGAGATTCAAAATAAGTTATACACTGCAGATTAGAACAGTATAAATTTTATTACAAATTCATGGCAAAGATACCATCTTTTTATTAGCTTGATCCCAAAATATACTTTTGTCCAAGACCCGACTTGTGACATCTGTTGTATATTTGCTTTTGCATCACCAAGTCTTTTAGATCCACATCTAAAGATAAACGATTTCTAGGATGCTGATTTCCAAGTCTCTCTTTGTTGGGCAGCCTCACACATTCTAGCCACTCAAGCTACCACTGAGCTACATCCCCCAGCCCCTGAGAAAGTATTTTTTAATGAAAAACTTGATACTGAGAACTTAGAGAGTTATTTCAAAATATTCTGGTGGGGGCCATACCAGCATTTCCCCCAACATTGCTGTCCACAAGGTGATTATGATTTTTTCTTCCCTTTTTGTAATGGTGTTATTTTTCCAGGGACTTTTCCTGAGTTTCAGATTAAAATGGTATTGATTACTTTAGACCTACTTAGGTGATTATACTTTGTAACTGTCTAACAGGGTATTTTTTTTTCTTTTCTACAAACTCAGTCAGGAAACACGCTTGCCCACAAACACAGCTGTCATCCACTGTGTTCATACTCCTTTCTCTTTGTTAATATTGCTCCACTCCTTCTGTGAACTTTCTAATTAAACACAATGAGTGTCTCGGGTGTTCTGGGCACTATGCTAGGTATTATGGGCACAAATAAGCAGAATTCAGTGGGTGGCTAGAAGACATAGTCCCAAGGGTTACAGTGCCCTGCGATTGAGAGCTCTATGCTAGCACAAATGCTAAGAAAATCAAAGTAAGAAGGATAGCTAGGGGAAAAGTTTGAAAATTGTTAATAAGAGTAAAGATATAGAGGGCTTTCCCTGTATGACTTGAAAACATGATAAAAGTAAGGACATGGCCTTTCCTATTCTTCAGAGAGTTTGGGGTATTCTCCATCACCTTGGGTATCCCAAGGTTGATTATTTCAGCCTTTAGCATTCTGGTAATTCTCTTCCTTATCACCATGTTCCTGGTCAATATTAATAGTCAATGGCCAATAAATTGTATTTACAGTTCCCAGACTTCTCAATTCCAATATCATCAAGCCTCTCCCAACACACACACACACAGAGACACAGACACAGACACACACACACACACACACACACACACACACACACACACAGAGCCACGCACGCACGCACGCACGCACACACGCACCCCATAGCTACATCCAGGGCTTTCCCATCACTTCATCTTATTCTTTTCTACACTCCCCAACTATTGCTAGTGTTTTTATTCTCACAATTCTCTCAGTCTGTTATGTGCATAGCACTCCAGTTCTTCATTTACATCACGCAATGAACACTTCTGTTCTTATCTCCTCTCTATCCTTTCAGCCTTTCTTGTCTCCTTTTCTTACCCTGAAAATGCCTAAGTCACAAGGCCCACAAATGCACCTATTGGAATCCAGGAGTGCCTACTGAAGTTCTTGCTGACAAACACAGGAAGTTAAACTCAATCAAGGCTATTCCTTTATTCTTTCCACCAAAGCAGTGTGGCATACTCCAAAGGAAGTGGTGGAATGGCCTTCGTTTTCAATATGGTCTAGACCCCCCCAATGCTACTCTGTTTTACTTTTTCCCAAACTCACCATATTATTTCAAATTTCTCCCATTGTCCTCAAGTATGGCTACTTGCTGTTTGAACTATTGGTTTCAGCAAATTATGGAGCTAATTCCCAAGAGAACAGTGAGCATTAGACTTACAGGTTTTTAATTCCTCTTCCAGCCAGCATCTGCATGTATGAAATTGCATGCTATCACTTTACCTATATTCTGATCCCCATCTCATCCTTGAACTACTCTATATTTTCAAGAGATCCTGAAAGAGGCAGACTCAACAAGAAATATAGATATATAAGGGGAGCTATGTTTTGGTAATTGGTACACAAGATTATGGAGTCTAAAGTCCCATGACCTGCCATCTCAGGTGGAGGAAGAGGAAAACTTGGTGTGATTCAGTCCAAGTGGAAAGGTCTGGGAACACAGGATGCAAGCCTGAGGTCTGAGTGTCAAAGGGTAGGGGGACTGCTAGCATATATTCTGTAATCTGAAAAATCCAAGAAGTAGGAGATATGCCCATGACCACTGGTACATGATGGATGTCTTGGTTTAAGAAAAAAAAAAAGAATTTCCCTTTCCCTCAGGGTTTTTGAACTATCTAGGACTTCATTGAATTGGCTAGATCCAATGTTCACACTAGGTAAGGAGGGTTCTTGTGATTCAACAGATTCAAATACTAATTCTTTCTGAAAACACAGACACACTTAGAAATAATATCTACCAGTTATCTGGTATCCTTTAACTCATTCAAGCTGACACCTATATCTTCAGTCTCATATTTTCTTTTTCTTTTTTGACATGGGGAATTGAACTCAGGACATCATGCTTGCCAGGCAAACTATGACACTGAGCCATATCCCTGACCCTTCATATTTGCATTCTATTAATATGTTTAGGTTTCTCTCAGCTAAAATCTGCAGGTCTTTTTTTTTGGTCTTTTATATATGTACATATATATATGTCTTTTTGAGACAGGTTCTCACTATGCAGCTCAGGCTGGCCTTGAGCTCAGTCTGTAGCTCAGGCTGATCTCAATGTCACAACAATCCTTTTTCCCAAGCCTCCTGTGAGTGCTGGAGTTCTAGGCATGTGGCACCATGACTTGCCACTCTGATTTTTTTGTCTATTCCATCTATTTCTTTCCTGTCTCTTCCTTTCACACATAACTGTCCATAAAAATGTGGGGTGTGTTTTGTCCTCTAGCTCCTCACTTTCCCCCTGTACTTTATGAACTATTGATTATAGAATATGTCACACAGGGAAAATATATGAGCAAATGCTATATAAATGCTAATTAAAATGTACCCACCAGTTGCTCAGCTTAAGTAACCCAATGTTACTAAGAATTTAAAAATAAATCAGTGTTACTCTTCCCAAAACAATCACTCATCTTTTGTTTCTTTCTAATTTATATATACCTAAGCAATATATGATTTACTCTTACATGTTTGATTTCCTATGAATTTCAATATGCTAATGACAATCTTCTATGGTTCATTTTGCTGGTCTATATTTTGGCTCTATATTATTTTTGTTAGTTTATCTATATTGATTAAATAGTTGTGGTTCATAATGTATTGTGTCATTGGAATATATCCTAATTTTATTTTTCTAGTTATTATTAGATGAAAATGAAAATCTCACAAGTAAAAATATTTGATTTTAATACAGTTTAACTGATATAAACAATATGGCTGAAAACATCCTTGGATAGGTCTCCTTATGCCTGTGTGAAATTTTCTCTAACCCAAAGTAGAGGTGGAAGTCATAATATTAGCTTTTCTGTATTTACACTACCACATATGATGGTTAAGCTTGATTGTGTCCACTTGATTGGCTTCAGAAGCATCCAGGAGCACACATTCCTGTGTGTCTATGTGGGCCATACAGGCATGACCAGTTACTATATCTTATCTCTGGCCTCCTCCTTCTTTGGCACTGTCTCTCTTCTCTTCCTACTTACCAAGAACTGGGAAGAAAGGATGTTCCTCATATCCTTGTCCCATGATGTTTCTTTGTTTGAGCTAGATTGCCATGGACTGATGCCCTTGAAACCATGAACCAAATTCAGCATTTCCTTTGTTAAGTTACAGATGCCAGGTTTCGTTCCCAGCAATGGAAAAGACTAATGTATCATATCAAGTTACTTTTCAGAATTATCTGATTCTATTTCCTTGTCATTAAAGTATAAATCTTCTAGTTGCTTCATGTTCTTTTTTAGTGTATTTAGGACTGGGTCTACAGGGTCTCATTACGTAGATCAGACTCATAGTGATCATCCTGTTTTCAGGCTCCTAAGCACTGGGATTACAGGAGTGTGCCACCATGCCCAGTCTTAACTGATATCTCATCGTGCCCCAGGCACGAGGCTGGCACAGCGTGCTGGGGATAAAACCAGGGTCCCTGAGTTGGCCTAAGTATGTGCTTTAGTCTGCTAAGCTATCTGGCTGGCCCTGCTTCATGCTCTTACTACATGGAAATTTTTTCCTGTAAGAATTGCAAATCTAAGAGTTTTATTTTTAAATTTCTTTTCTTTTCTTTTTTTTTTTTTTTGTGGGGCCAAGGATTGAACTCGGGCCCTTGTACTTGCCAGGAAAACGCTTATTCCACTGAGCCATCTTCCTGGCCCCTTAAATTTTGTTTTTAAAATTTTGTTTATGTTATTAGTGGTGAAGTATCTTTTCCTATTTGAAGTCATTTGTGTATTCTTTTCTACTTATGTTTATATGTACTTTTTATTTAAAACAATTAAAATAATTTAGCAGGAGTTATTCATAAGTTATGGATGTTGTTTTTCAGTGATATATATAACTTTCCACTCAGGGCAGGTATTATCCTCTCAAAAAAATTGGTGGCACTGGAGATTGATTACAGATATATATTTGGTAGTATTTTAGTTTTTATTTTGAGGCAAGATCTTGCTAAGATGATAAGTTGACTAGGCTGGGCTTGAATTTAAAACTCCCCTGCTTCAGCCTCTCACAGTTCAGGACCCTCAAGTTGGTGCCACTGTTCTATGGTACCCTTTAATGAACATAATGTCTTAATATCAAATTCACAACTTATTTGTTTTTTATGTTATTCTTCTTAAATACTTTCTACTCTGTGATCATAAATATATTTTGTTTTTATCTGAGAGTTTTGAAGTTCTTATTTTTATAGGCATATATTCTTCAACTTATGTAGGACAGATCTTTGTGTGAGATGTAGAGTTGGAATGTATATTCTTTTACCTTTTTTTTTTTTTTTTTTTTTTTTGGCAGAACTGGGGATTGAACTCAGGTCCTTGTGCTTGTCAGGCAAGTACCTATTCTACTGAACTACTTCCCCAGCCCCTGTATTTTCATTTTTTAAGAATCCTAGATATTAATTTCCATGATATTGTCTTCTGAATAGCGTGCCCTTTGTGCACAGAGTTGCAATGCCACCCCAAGTTTCTCGATAAACTGGTCTATATATCTGTTCATAGCCCAAAGAAGCCGTGAGCCCATGCCTACAATCCCATAACTGTTATTACTTTGAAAAACTTATAGTTTCGGGAATTCTATCAAGACAGTCATATCTTCTGCAAATAATGGAGTTCTGTTTATAGTTTCCTATCTTTTTATATTATATTCCTTCTATCTTCATGTGCTTTCTGTAATTCTGAGTTTACTACTCTTGCTCCTTTCAGTAAATAGAATGACTTTACCATCTCACCAATAAAAATGATGTTTCCTGTGAGATTTTTATAGATATTCTTCTTCCAGTTAGGAAAGTTTCCTTCTATTCTAAATTCACTAAAAGTTGCCAGTCCGAATCAATATTGACTTTCAGCTTCAAAAAGTGAAGTGATTTCATATTTTAATCATTCTTTTGTGAATTTGCACTAACTTTTTAAAACAGTAACAACCCCTTTGTCTTTTGCTGTATTCTCCTTATGTTTGGCCTCACAACTCCTCTCCTTATGTTTGGCCTCACAACTCCTCACTCTTTTTTTTGTGGAACTGGGGGATTGAACTCAGGCCCTTTCACTTGCCAGGGAAGTGCTTATTTCACTGAGCCATCTCCCTGGTCTCATGGGGATAAGTTGTTTTTTTTCTTTTTCTTTTTTTTTTTTCATGGAACCGAAGATTGAACTCAGGTCCTTGCACTTGCCAGGGAAGCACTTATTCCACTGAGCCATCTCCCCAGCCCCCCCCTTTGTTTTTGAATAAATCAATTTAGCAACTTGTATGTGTTGGTTTTTTAAAATACATTCCTAGATTGCACTCACTAATCTCCCACATTGAATTTTGTAATCAAGATGGCTTCATAAAGCCTCTTAAGTAGGAATGTATTTTAAAAAATTCTCTGTACGAGTTTAGGTTAAATTATAATTACTCATTTCGTTCTTAGAAATTGCAAAAACTTGTTGCAGATTTCAGGGTTTTTTTTCATGAGAAGATAGGGGTGTAATTTGTTTGATGGCTAGAGCATCACAGAAGTTTCATTCATTTTTTGTAAAATGTCATTTTCTAAGAAATGTCAAAGCTGTCACTGTAATCAGACTGGCCCATAAAACTTCTGTTTTCCTCATTTTTGCATTGTTTGAAGTGGTTTTATTTTACTTTGCCAACAGTACCTACACATTTTTCTTTCTTGCTCTGTCTTGTTAAAGCCATCTAGATTTCATGTATCCCTTTCTCAAAAAAATATCTGATTTTGTCAATTATTCTTATATCTGTATTTTTCATGTGATTAATTTCTGACACTTATTTTTTCCTAGTTTTTGCTTTTAATAATTTTCTTAGTTCAGTTACATGCCATGCCTAATTTAATTATTACCTTTCGGTGAAATGTTTTCAATTTCTATGAACTACTTTATTTGTTTTTTACACGCTTCTTTACATGTGAGGTTTTCTGTAATTATCCTAAAACTTTCTAATGTCTTTTTGGCTTCCAGTTAATGTATATGCTTTCAAAACTTAGCAATATGTTTTCAAATTTCTAAATAGATAAGCTTTTTCAACACTTTATTAATAATTTTAACCATAACATTTTGTGATAAGAGAATGTGACTCACATATTTCATGTATGTTTAAACTAGTACTATAGTTATTGCACAGCTTGTATATATGTAGTCAACAAGTGTTATGTATTCTTGAAAGTGATTTTTTTATAAACTGTCTCATGATTGTTCTACTACAGTTAGGTCAAGTATATTATTTGTGTTTTTAAAGTCATTTATATTTTAGTAGTTTTTTTCTATTGTATCTATTCATGATCAAACAATATGCCTCAAATTTGCTCACTATAACTTATGAATCCTTCCCATTTTGCTATATATGATTTTGAGCTATAAAACTTGGAATACAGCATCATAGAATCTACTTTTCAGTATATAGTGATTTATTAATTCAAGTAATAATCTTTATCTTAAATTTCGTCTGTTCATAGTTTAGCCATATTAACTTTTTTCCAAAATTTTTTTTAATTAAAAGAGGTTTCAGGTCCTTATATATTAGATTCCTAATATATATGTATATTCCTTATATATTATTCCTGATATAACTCTTAATTCATGTTTTTACCATCTTCTGTATTTTTCAATTCAGGCTGAATACAGCTTGTAATTAATCTGCCTCTATCGGTACCTCGTGTAAGGACTTTAGTTTGCTTTAGTTTTGAGCATGACTTTTCTCATTTACTCACTGCTTGAATTGCCTTTTATGTTTGCTTGTCTAACTTCTCTGTGGCGAGCCCTCCCTAAAGTGACCCATAATCGCAGCCTTACATAATCTCCCTACCTCTCTGTGAATGGAGCCTGTGCCTTGCCTCTAACCAAAGGAGTCTGATAAAGGCAGGAGATGCCAGGCTCCTGGGAAGGCTAACTTATGGCAAAGGCAGTGGGCTGTCAACCAGGCATCATTTATGTTATGTACCCCGGAGAGAAGATTTTCCTTGCTGGCCTGAATAAAGCAGTTGTCATGTTAAGAGAAAATCTATGAAATGGAGTGGCCCTTGGGAGCGAAGGCTGCCTGTCCCTGCAAATCTTGGCACTTACTGCAGGATCTTCCAGGGAATTAACTGTGCTAACAGCTCAACGGACCTTGAAAGTGGATTCTGTCTCGGAGCTCAGACCTCAGGGAACAGCAGCAACACAGCGTGTTTTTCCCTCAATTGAGACCCTGGTCAGACACCTTCAAGCTGTGCTTAGATTCATGACCCACGCACATTGGAAGACAATGTATGGGGAAGTTTTGAGCCACAGAATGTGTGGTAATTTGCTATGTGTCAATAAAAATTAATATGCTATCAAATTAAATTTATTATTATGGTTTAATAGAGTAAATATTTGACTGATATGTTTAGATTAACTCATATTTGTCACTTTATGTCTTTGCTTTTCTCTTAAGTGAAGGTTTTTCAAAAATATTTTCATTTCTTATGCATATGATAGAACATAGCTGCATCTATAATATCTATAATATCTATCTCTCTGCCCACCTATCTATCTGAGAAGCTCCCATGGAGAGGAGCTGTTTGTGGGAACTTTTTTGATCTTTTTCTCTACCTAGAACGTAATCCTATTTCAAAATTCTACTTACGTAGCTATACGTATTTCAATTTAATATCATTTTTAAATGCTCTGGCTTCAAACATAGTTGCTTAGAATTCAGCTATCATTCAGTTTCCTTGGGAGTAATCTGTTTTTCTCTTTATAGTTTTTTAAAAGGTCTTTTTCATTTGTGTTCTCTAGTCTGGTGAAGATTGGCGTTTGTTTTGCTCCCTGAATCTGAATGGGCCTGCCATCTAGAGTCTTGGAAGATATTTCTGCTATTTCCTTAAGTATTTATGGTTGGATATGTGATCTATTTTATTTATGTCTCTCTATCATTTACAATAGTGAGTTATCTGAAGAAGTTGTTGACAATAGCCATTTACAGCTCAACTTATTATTATGGTCCCGCAGTGTGTACTTCATTTTTATATGTTTCTGCTGGATGGTTAAGACCTAGATAGAGCAAGACCTATATATCAACACATGTACTTTATGTTCCTTAGGAGGTCAGTGAAGTCCCCTCAGGGTTTATCTTGTGGTCCTGGATCTTATTCTGTAGATCCTTTGTCTGTGTCATCCATGTGGATGAGTCAAGGCCAATGCTTGACCAGCTTGCTTTCTGTGAGAGCCTGAGAGATAGTTTTCTCTCCATGTGACTCTCCCCAGGCACACTATAGAACTTCAATCTCTTTCCTCTGTGGCTCCATAATCTCCTTGTTCAGAAAATTTGGAGCTCAACTGAGTTTCATGATGTTGCATTACAGGTTCTCCTATGTCCTGAGTCTTCACTGACCTTGAAAGCCTAGGGCCAAAATGTTGGCTGGCTTTGTAGCTCTTCTATTTCTCCAATTTTGATCTGTGAACTTATCATTTGTGTCTCTGTTACTTTTATAATCTATCTTTTTCTATGCTTTTGAAGAGCTAGTGACTTCCAATCTATATTTAATTTTGATCTCTCTACAGTTATGTCCAATACATGAAGCAGCATACCTATTTTTAGTTTTAAATACTGTATGCTTTATTTCTAAATATATAATTTTCTTTATACTTTCCACTAGAACTACCTCGCCATTTTTATAGACATATGTTTCTTATTTACATTGACTTTTTAAAAAAAAAACTTCACTTTCTTTTTCTTTTTTTTTTTTTTTTGTATTTTAGGGAAGGGTCTGCAGAGTGTTCAGCACAAGGGCCTGAGTTCAATCCCCGGTTCCGTCAAAAAAAAAAAAAAAAATACAGGGTGTTCGGGGTCTCACTACCAAATCGGACTTGTACTGATCCGCCTGTTTACAGTCTCCCAAATGCTGGGATTACAGGTGGATGCCACCACGTCCAATCTCAATTGCTGTCTCAGTGCACCCTGGAGGCAGGGCTGGACTATATTGGATTATTTTGCTGAATTCATGCACCTACAATATTTAAATGGCAATGGAATACCCATCTCTGACAAAACCAAACAAAAAAGAGGATACAAATGAAAGACCATTTTGTATCTGTATATAGAAAATAGGATAGATATACAGCTACTTTCTCTTAATTCAATTAGAAGATTTGTACTAAGCGTTTGGAAAAAATATCATGTCTGCATCTTATAGTATGAATAATCACTATGAAGACAACAATATGCAATATATTAATTACTTCAACTGTTCTACTAATCGGTTTTGGAACTGTCTCACTGCTATTTGTTTCTCAATAAAATTAATTTAAAAAAAAAATCAAACTTCTGGAGTAAGCCGCACTACCATTGCGCCGTGAGGCCCCTAAAAATCAAACTTCTGAAGAAAACAGAATGAGAAGAACTTTTTTTTATGTAATGTTTTTTTGGCTGGCTCAGGCTGCCTTACAAGTGAGTCTGGTAAGACACATGGAGCTGGGGATTGAACTGCGATCCTCTGTGCCTGATTGGGTTTGCTGGAGCAGGTGCATTAACACCTGAGCTAACCCACAAACCTCCAAAGTTCATTTTTTATAAATGCTTATGTTGCAAATGTGACATGTCAATCCCTAGGTCTCATTTTTTAGCACCCTTCTTTCACTCTTGCCACCTTCTGCAGCAGCTCTGGAACTCCCATGTCTCTGTTGCACTGCATAGTGGTCATGAACTTCTGAACCAATTCAAACATTTGACTTTCATGGTCCTCTTGACTTTGGGGAAGAACTAGAAGTCTCAGGGTGACAGATTTGATCAGTAAGTTCCCTGAGGATGCATAATAGTTTAGATGTGATTTGATAGCAATTTTCATCATATTTTTGACATACCTCATGAAAGAGGACTTCCAGAACTACTTCAGAAAATGGCAAAAGCAGTAGGCAAATTGTCCAAAGCAGGGGACAATATATAGAAAGGTATTAATGGGAATATGGTTTTAACTATATTTTAAAGTTTATTGTGTATTTTGATTAACCTTTTTATGTGGAAATTATTTGAAACTTTATTTGAAAGCTGATTCATTATAGAAAATTATTTATTTCTAACAGGGATTTATGAAAGCTTCAAACCTAGAGTTCTGGGCCAGGGCTAGAGCTCAGTGGCACAGCACCTTCCTGGCAAGCACAAGGTGTGAGTTCTATTTCTAGTACCAAAACCCAACCAAACAAAAGCACCATGGTGGCTGGGGTCAGCCTACTTAGACAGTGAGATTTAGGAGCCAGTGTTAGTCAGTGAGAGCAACAGGACAGGCAGATGAGTGAGGATTTTCTAGGGCATCTGGCCCATGCAATTATGGAAGCTCAGAAGTCAGAAAATAGTCTAAAGAAACCTGGGAAAGGTGTTAACATAACTCCCAGTTTAAGAATACAAATGAGAACACTGTCATGAGTCCAAGCCAGAAGGCTAGAGAACAAGAGTTCTGATGGACATGAAGTCTTCCAGCTCTAAAAGAAGAAGGAAAATTGCTTTAGATCAACCTTTTTGTTCTTTCTGGGATCTCAGCTTACTTGATGGTGCTTATCCATATGCTGCATCAGGTTACTGATTCAAATGCCAGCCTGCTTTGCACACTCTGGGAGTCTGACCCAGAGACAGCGCTCTGCTAGCCATCGAATACCCTGACGAGATTAGCTGGCTCGGCCCTGCGGCCTAGACACATTTGAGGACTAGCTCAAGCCTATGAATTCCCAGGGCACGTTTTGTTGGTTTGTTTCTCCAATAAAGTAGCTCATTATTATTTCCTTTTGTTTTTAATTGCACAAGTCTTTGCATGTCCCAGAACTCTAGTTCAACTCTCCCATTCATGCAGACCTGAGGTTAAGTCAAAACTGAAACCCCAAATCATGGGAATGAACAGATGATCTTACTGCTTCCAACCCTCTCAGGTGATTCCTCCCAGAACTTTTGGCCTTTCATGCTTTCCCTTCCTCTTTCCAAATCAGGAATGTATGAAAATATGTTTTCATTTTGTATCTACTACTTTAGGTGTTTCGCAGCAGGATAGATTTTTCAGGATATTTATTCTGTCAGTATTGTTGGAAAAGGAAGTCTCTGTCTACACTTTGCTTTCCTGTAACCAAGTTTTGCAGTAGCATTTTACAGAATCTACTCTTGTTAAGGTCACTCGTGGCATCCTAATTCCAAAGTGAAGCAAATGTTCATCAGGTTTTTTTTCTTCACTCTGCAGCTTTTGAAATAATTGTTCACTGATTCCATGAATCACTCTTCTCTTTATTATCCCAGATTACATAACATGCACAAACACATGCACACCAGCACTTAGTATGTTATTTTCATACTGCTTTTTATCCTAACAAGATCTACTAAAAATACTGATAAATCACAGAAAATTTTCTAATGTTCTTTTTATCTCATGGAATATTGAACACATAGATCAAATAGCTCTATTTACTATTTTGAGAGCCCTTGTCTTCCAAACTTTCTCTGCTATCTATTTATTCTCTCCTTTGCTGAAATTCCGACCCATTGTTGATTGCATTGCTTTCTGTTTCACAGGCAATTCATTGGCATAGAAATTAATTTTAGTCATTTGCATGAATAAATTTTCAGTGGCAACTTTTTAGTTTACAGACCTGGAAAGTCTGCTTCAGAGGAGCTGCTGTTGAAAAGATTAAGGGAAGGCTCTAAAGTGCTTAGGTCACTACCTGATCAAAGTCTGATTTTGAGGATAAAAGATCATGAGTCACTCTAGCAATGCCTCATAGAGAAAACAGCTCATCTGTGGGACCTGGAAGGTGTGTTCATAAAATCCAGGAGTAGACTGGTGGTTACCAAGGCTGGAAAAGGGGAGACACTGTAGAGCGGGCACAAAATTTCAGATGTGTAGGATGAATGTCTCATGCATCTATTGTACAGCAGTGACTACATTAAATAATACCACATCATATACTTGAAATTTACCAAAAGAATCAATCATAAGGATTATCACTGTCCACACAAAGAAAGTATCTACGTGAGGAGACAGATATGTTAATTTAACTGATGAAGTGGTCCTCTCACTGTGTATATGTATATTAAAATACTACACTGTCTATGTAAATATACACAGCTTTTCTTTTGGTGGAACCAGGGATTGAACTCAGACCCTTGTGTTTGCCAGGGAAGTGCTCTACTGAGCCATCTTCCCCCCATAAAGCTTTTATGGAAAGTATTTTTCATTTAAAAAGATAAGCAGCTGGATGTCACCCTGAATATCTCTATGAGGACTATCTCCCTGTTTTATAGAAAAATGTCTTTTGAGTTAAAATTTATAAATGATGTTCATGTAACATTTGAGTGGAAATAGTTCTGCTTTCTAAACCAAGAAAGAGAATGTCAGAGAAGAGGACCTGAGCAAGGTGGGATAGGTCAGGTACAAGGCCTGGATCTCTTCCCTCAGCCAGTCAGAACCTGGGATGAGCTTGAATGAGCAAGTTTATCAATCCCTCCTATTTTCTTTTCTCCTATTTTTGGACTTCTTCCCTGCTTCCTTATTCAGCCCATCCTCCAAGGACTGCTCTTTCTCCCATGAGTTTTCAGTCAGTATCTCTTTTGGTGTCACCTGATCTCCTTATGTGATGTTCTTTTTTTTTATTTTTTATTTTGGCAGAACCAGGGATTGAATTCAGGCCCTTGTGCTTGTCAGGGAAGCACTTATTCCACTGAGCCATCTCCCTGGCCCCATGATGTTCTTGAAGTCACCAACTATAACTGATGTCTTCCACAACTGGATGTCCACCTGAGTGTCCGGTAATTTCAGACTCTTCTTGCGTGTGTCCTCCTAATGGTATTTTGGATTCATCATGCCTGAAATGCTCCCACACATCAGCTCTCAGCCCCTATTGCGCCAGCACTTAGTGCATTTTCTCATCAGTTTCCCCTTTAGCTTGTTCCATGAAGGTGAGCAAAGCCTGAAATTGGCCAGAAGATTATGTATCCTAATTAACTGTTAGTTGTAACTTAGCCCACAACTTCACTCTTATAATATGGTGATGTCCTATTCCTCAACTCTGAATAAGGAACTCAAAAATAGTTTCTAACTTCTAAATTCCTCTTTGCCTTGAGACTTTAGCATCTTCTCTGGTTTCATAGCTCAAGGCCTCATGACTGGTATTGCTAAAAGCCTCATTGCAACAGACTATTAATTGGTGAAATCATCTCCTTAGAAATGTTCAGTGAAAATAAATTTAATGCTCAAGACAGAAACCAAGATTGAATTTACAGTGAATATAGAAATGTGTAAGAGAAAAACAAGTGGAATTAAATGATTGGCTTTCTATAACCTAGACTCAAACATCTCCCTCACTTCATTCATGAGATGAAGGAAAGCGGGCACGCTCGTTTCTATATTGCCATACTTGAAAAGTAAATTATTTTTAAATCAACAAAGATAGACTTTGTAGCACTCCTTTTTCAATTTTTTTGCGTGAACCACTGCCCTGCCCTTTCGTACTTCCAGTCAAGGATTCTCTCCCCTTCTGAAGATTAAAAACAAGTGGAGGCTATTTCCAAGCACCTACCTCGCTCACTCAGGTAGAAGTGGGAGAAATAAATAAAGCATTAAATACCAATTCTTGAGAAACAGAGGCAGAAAGAGTTGTACATCTTTAAACAAAGAGAGATAGAGGTGCTGGGGAGGGAGATGCTGACTCAATAAACTTCCTCTCATAATGAAGTAAAATAGCAGGGAAGTGTCTGCTGCTACCTTAGCCGAAGCCAGGGCAGTCTTTTTATAGCCACCTTGGAGGATATCTCCAGGATTTCCAAGTGTTTAGATATTTTCAGCTTCAACCCCTTTTGCACCTGGGGCAACAGGAAGGGTGTGTGCAGCTCCCTCAGCTGCACCCTTTGGAAAGGAAGCTGGGTCCACTCTTCAGGCCTGCTGATCGTTTCCCTTTTATGAAGACAGGCAGAATTCTGTGACCTTTGCACATAGTTTTATTTGAATTCCACGTGACGGCAAAATAACAAAATGACCCTGATGTTCTGATTGATTTCTTTCACCCCAAGCATGAAGAGATGTTGGACTCTGCATCTTGGAAAAATGATAATTTGCCTTTATTTTTCTTCTTGCTCATTTCTATATTCTTCATTGGTTTAATGATGGCTTCTGTCTTTATCATTAAATCTGCCTTTAAAATTGAACAATTCTAGTGAGATGACTTCTTTTATACAGATAGTATTTTAGCTAATGGCTTATGTTCTACAAAGGCAGACCTTTGGGAAAAAAATGGCATAAGTAAATAGTATGTGTGTGCCAGAAAGAAAGATATGACCATCAGAGGCTTCTCTTTACCTGCTGAGCTGGATATCGGCTGAGGCATCCAGGTTCCTACAACTTTTTTAAATGTCCTTGGGATTTATTGTTAGGTGTTCAATCATGAGAGAAGTGGAGAGAAAAAGAGGCAGAGGGAAGAAAGGAGAAAGAAATATGAGACAGTACACAAGAGTAAATTCTGCATAGCACACTGGTCTGACTTTTCCCGGGAAGGGCACAAGTCTACTGAATAGAAGGCAGATTAGCTGCCCCTGTATAGGAGAGGTCCTGAGTTTGGAATGCCAAGGAAGTACTCAGGCCAAACTGAAGAAAGGAAGGCAATTGCTTTATATAGGGATAATTATGGGTGTTATAGCAAAAGAAGATGTAAAAAAATTTCTCTGTATCATAAGCAGAAAATCAACTCCCCTGGTGGTCTAGTGGTTAGGATTTGGTGCTCTCATAAACAGAATATCTCTGGTATCTTCAAGCTACTTCAATATACAATTAAGCTGCTTTCTGTTGCAGCTCATAGGTGTTATTCTGGGCAACCCTTGGATTCTTGTGGGTACTACAGTAGGCTGTGCGACAGGAGCAAAACTTCTGTCCTCGGTGGCTCTGTGATTTTCACCTGCCCATATAGCACATGCTCCATAACAGTTCAAAAGGCTTGGATGGCACACCAATACCTTAGTCCCCAGCTGTACAGAATTAAATAATTTAGTTTAACATAATGATATGTTACTTTAGTCATTATATTCACATTTATTATTACTAAGTAATTACTATGCATAAGTAGTTGTGTGAAGAGTTACACATGAGGTAATTTGATTAATCTTCCTATGAACTCTGTAAGGTCTGCACTCTTGTCATTCTCTTTGTAAGACAGAGATTTAACAACCTGGTACATCCTACAACAGCCAAGTGACATAGGCCAGGGTTTGAAGGAAAGCTTTTAGAGCTGTACCCTGGGATTTCATACTCTCTCTCTAAAATTCTTCTTGCATTACACATATAACTCTGAAAAGAAAACCATAGAGACAGTTTTCAATTTGGAATTTTAAACACATTTAGATTTTTAAAGGCACACTCTCAACTATCCTACTAGTTGAGCATATTTTAATTGACTACTCAGTTTTGAAACTGTTTCATTGTTCTTTTATCTTTTTTTATTAAAATAAATAAAAATATTTAAAACTTCTTCTCTTTCTCCTCCTCCTCCTCTTCCTCTTCCTCCTCCTCCTCCTCCTCCTTCTTTTTGTGGTACTGGAGGTTGAACTCAGGACCTTACGCTTGCCAGGCAGGTGTTACTCCTACTGAGCTATCTTCCCAACCCAATCAGCCATTCTTGTTTTGAAAATCTGTAACATATGTATTGTTGTATATTACCCTGTTTCTGATCTTTGTTCTTGCTTTTGTTTTTATTCCTCAAAATAAAATAAATTACATGGATAAAAAAGATAATGTGTCCTAAAGTCTCATATTTTAATTGGCTAGGTTGGGTTTTCATTGGGATTCTAACACTCCCTTCATAACCAATCATTTTTTTCTTCTTTTATTTTTGGTGGAACCAGGGATTGAACTCAGGCCCTGTGCTTGCCAGTGAAGCACTTATTCCACTGATCCATCTCCCCGGCCCCATAACCAATCATTTTTGAAAGTCACATGTGAAATGTGCTATCACGTGCTCTCAACATGCAATAGAACTACCAAAAAGAGGCAGGAGGTTCTACTTCTGAGCTCCCATTCCACAACTTCACATTGACTTAGAAACCTGCAACAGACTTTGCAAAAGAACATCAGGCTCTTGGGCCAGTGGAATAGCTCAACAGACAAAGCACCTGCTTTGGCAAGGGCAGGGACCAGCGTTTGATCCTCTGTCCCAAATGACACATCGCCCCACCCCCGGCGGAAGGCTGAGCAGGCCATCGAGTCCAGATGTGGTGGCACATATCTGTTTATATAAACCAAATATTAGTGCTTATAAAAGGAATTTGGGACCGGGAGATGGCTCAGTAGAATAAGTGCTCTCCTGGCAAGTGCAAGGGTCTGAGTTCAATTCCCGGTTCCAACAAAAGTAAAAGGAATCTGTTGATGGAAAAGTTGTATAATCTTTCTTCAAGTGGTTGACAAAAAAATGGTAATTATTATTTAAACATGTGGATATTTTAATTTAAAAACATTCAGACATAGGATGAAGCTTGTAGATGGGCAAGCAAAAGCAAGACAACAAGAACATATTGTATTTAGTAAAAGGTAAACAACAAAATGTTGAAAAGAAGAATCAATAGGCCCTGTGTCAGATCCATAAAACACTCATTTCAGATATTTTATAAACCACGATTATTCATAACTTGTGTTTAAAAAAAGCCTATTAGTGGAGAAATTTGTCTTACAACTTTGCCTGGAACAATACTTTTAAAAACATTTGAAAGTTTTAAAATTGTAAGATAAAATGGAAGTAGATTTGGTATTTGAATTTATAGGAAAATATAAAAAAAATAAACATATTGGTTTTGGATGCTTTTGTACTTATGCACCAAAAAGTCCATCTGAAGGGCTGGGGAGATAGCTTAGTAGAATAAGTGCTTGCCTGGCAACTGAAGGGTCCTGAGTTTAATACCCATTAGCACACATGTGCTTGTGCACGCACACACACACACACACACACACACACACAAAAAAAAAAATTCCAGCTGAAATGCTTTGGCAAGTGCGTGGTGCATATCATAGTGTAGTACTTATGGTGTTTTGGAAGAAAAATAAAGCTGTAAGATTTTGTGGCTTTTGAACTTGGCAAAAGAGTTACAGAATGAAATTGGCTCATGTGCAACTTCTACAATGTGGAACAGACTTTCTAAGAACTGCATATAAGGAGGAGATGAGAACTCACTACACTGAGTCCTACTGTGACCTTCTTGGTGTCTCTATATTGAGTCTTAAAAGGTGATTTCTTTAAAAAAAAAGAAGTGTTCCTGGAATATCAAAAATTGGACTTCCTCAGTGTAGTTAGAGAAAGACACACTTTATCTTAAGTTCCTCTACTGGGGCTGCAATGTAGCAAACGTACAGGAACACTGATACGTACTTAGTAAATACCTACTACGTTCTGTACTCTGAAAAATACAAATGTGTTAGTAATAAGAACAAGCCAGCCCCTGCCTTCTCATAGCCTTATAACATAAATGTAGAGCCACAAGGTTCTGTCAGGCCAGATAATTTTTGTGTTAAAAGAGAGATAGCATAAGAGAGACAGCAGTACTTTGTTGGGGCAGTTGGAGGATCAGGAAAAGGCTTATCCTCCATTGCACCCTATTCTTTATGAGAGAGGAATGGTTATGTTCTCTACAACCAAGATCAAAACATGAATTAAAAGCACCTTCTCCCAGGATAGGAAAATAATATAATAATGAGTACAGCATGAAGACTACATGCATATTTCTGGTATTGCAGAAATGAAAAATGCATTCTTTCCTTCAGAGGGTCGAGGGGTGCTCCCTCTTCTTTGCGGTGCTATCTTCTATCTCCTGTGGTAGACGTAGCTTGCACCACAAGTGCCCAGGGTTCTGAGACAACGTCCACTTGGAAATGGATGAGCTCTTACTGTCGGTATGATGATGATGAGCTAATGTCCTTGGGAGAAGTGCAAATGCTTTCGCTCAGCATGATATAGCAGGCAAAGACTGAGAACTTGTTACTAATTTCTGTTTAGGAATGAGTAGACTTTTTTTATTTCCCTTTTTTGAGCTAACCTTATGAAAACAACCCTCAGAAAACCAAGCAGAGGTAGTATCATATGCCACCGGCAGCTTGGAAAGGATTATAGGATTTGCTATCCCAGCTGTTTCTTCTTTACATGCCTTTTGAAAGAGCCTTTGAAGTGAACCTTGAAAGTCACAAAGGATTTCAATTAATAGAAATAAAAAGAAAATTCTAGAAAGGGGAAATTGTATATATGCAGAAGTCCAGATGAGCACAGAAGTGTGTGTAGCCCTGTTTGGATCGAAGAAAGATAAATGTTTTGGCTGGCGAGATAGCTCAGCGGACCTAGTGCCTGCTTAGGGGCTAGGATTCAATCCCCAGCACCACCCCTGGGTGCACTGAGCAGACCTTTGAGGCCAGGTGTGGTAGCACATGCTTATAATCCCAGCACTGGGGAGGCTGCAGACAGGAGGAGCACTATGAGTCTGACCTGCATATAGTGAGACCCCAATATATTTTTTAAAAAAAGTTTTCAGAGAAAAGCAATGTTGAAAGAAGTTGGGCTCATATCACAATCCAGGATAAGAAACATGTCAAATTTAGCAAGACTTAGCTGTCTTTAACATGTATAGTTATGCATGTGACCAAGATGCCTTTCATAGATTTTAAAGTAAGAACCAATGACATCTGTATCTCTGACATTTGTTCTTTTGGAACTACTTCATGAATACCTCTTACCACACCTAGATGGAATACTGCATAAATATAGCTTATTTATATAATAATAATAATAATAATAATAATAATAATAATAATAATATAGCTTCTGTTCTTCATAGCCTGGGGATCTAGTAGTGGAGAGTGACTGCATCCTTCTTTTCCTTGGACCATCTCCTCTTACTTTCTGTTGAACTTTTTTTTCACCTTAAAAGACAACAAATATTTTATTTAAAAAGTATAGAACTAAAGGATAGCTAAGATTTGTTGTATTTTAAATTTAGTAAAGATGAAACTGATCCTTCAAAAGTAACAGCATTGTAAATATAGCCAGCAAACAGTTTTATGACTGAAGTAATTTATTAGCATTAAAGAAATTAAGAGAATGTATTAAATAGATTCTCAACTCCACATGGTTATTTCCATGAGAGACAATACAAAGGCAGCACAGGGAGGAGCTACACAGCCTTGAGGAGATGAAGCTGTATCCAGAAAACTGCATTTCATCCCAGAGTTATGGTATTTCTTTGTAGTACCAAAGTTGAAAATGAAAGCTGCAAATAGAGGGTAACTCCCCTAGACAACACACTTAGGCATACGATAGAAGAAAGTGACAAGTGAGGCACCTCTCAGAACAGTCACCTTGGAACACAATGTCATTTTGTCTTATTTATGTTGTGAATGTAAAACTTTTTTTGAACTAAATAACAAAAAAGCCTATATTTTTAAGAAATAAGATTTAAACATGTATATATCTTTTTTTTTCTTAAGGTTTGAATATGAGTTTTAGAAAAATTTACTTTATACCTTTATGGGGTAGTAGTATACCTTGGTTTTCATTGATTTACTGGAATATATTCTCCAGAATGTGCTTTCTGACTTTCAATTTTATTTAATTAATTAATTTATTTATTTATTTTTGGCAGAACCGGGGATTGAACTCAGACCTTTGCGCTTACCAGGGAAGTACTTATTCCACTGAGCCATCTCGCTGGCCCTACTTTCAGGTTTATTTTATGTTCAGGGCAACACTTTCTGATCTGTGGCCTGTTCATTTGTGAGGGAAGATATTCATAAACATATTGTGTTTTCTGGTGACCAAAGAAGGGCGGGAAGAATGGGAGACAGAAGAGAAGTCTTACTTGACTCATGGAGCTAGCAGGGTACTGGTGCTCTCTAGTCATTGCAGAAGATAAAAGTTGTCTCTCTGGTAGGGCACTTTTGAGAGTTCCTTGATCCCTGAACCCCTCTCAATTCCCAGGCCTTTTACCATTTGTCTGGAGCATCTAAGTCAGACAAGAACAAGCCAGAATTCCACCGTTTGCATGACGTGATTTTAAATATTGAAAGCCCCAATGACTCTATATATCTATCAGCCAAGTCAAAGGCTATAAAATCAACACACAAAAATTATTAGATTTCTACATTAAAAAAATCATCTGAATTAGAAATCAAGAAAGTAATCCCACTTACAATTACTACAAAAATAAAATACAAATATTTAATTAAAGAGGTAAAAGATCTCTATAATGAAAAATGTAAAACACAGATGAGGGAAATTGAAGAGGACACAGAAAAACCGCAATTTTTATGGATTAGAAAAATTAATATTGTTAAAATGTTTTTGCTCTCCGAGTGATCTATAGATTTAATGAGATCATTGTAAAAATATCAATGACATTCTTCAATTAAAAGGAAAAAAAACAGGGCTGGCCAAATAGCTCAGCAGATTGAAGTACCTGCAAGCAGGCACAGGGCCTGGAGGTTTGATTCCCAGGTCTGTCATGCTAGCCCCACCCTTGGGGCATGCTGAGACAGCAATTGAGACTCCCCTATAATCCCAGCTCTTGGGAGGCTATAAAAGGGTGGATCACTATGAGTCCAATCTAGTAGTGAGACCCTAAACACCCTGTAGAACCTTCCCTAAAATATAAAAATAAAAAAGAAACTAAAAACAATCTTAGCAGAACTACAAAAAAATTCAAGTTCATGAGAAAAAAGAATCTAAAGGCATTGTACTACTAGACTTTGAAATATACTACAAAAGGTACTAATCAAAATAGTATACTTTTGGGGTAATAACAGTCACATGGAACAATAAAGAACCTAGAAGAAAGTCCATATATTTACAGCCAACAGATTTTCAAAGAAGAGGTTAAGAACACGTTTTAGTGAAGGAATAGTCTTTTCAATAAATGGTCATTGGAAAATTGAATGTCCACATGCAGAAGAATGAAACTAAAGCAGTATCTTTCATAGTTTTGAAGATCATCTCCAAATGAAGACCAGAAACCATGAAAATAAATAGAAAAATTGTAGGGAGATGCTTTGGGACACTGAAATAGGCAAATAATGTATTTTGGGACACCAAAATACAGTCAACAAAAGCAAAACTATACAAATGAGCCTGCATCAAATGGAAGTTTCTGTACAGATGGAAAAGAGTCAATAAAGTGAAGAGACTTAGAGAATGAGAATTGTTTGCCAACTATGCTCTTGAAAAAGGGATTGAAATCAAAACTCTCCATGGCAAAATGTATATCATTAAAATAAAAGTCCCAACGGTTTCAGAATTACTGAAAAGTCCAAGTCCCAAGTCTCCTCCAAGATCTAAGGCAAGATCTTACCTACGAATCTCTGTACAAATGAAAAGTTAAACACTTTCACCATTCAATGGCACAAGGTAAACATTAGCATTTCAAAAGGTACACACAGCGGGATATCAAACATTGGGATCAAAGAAAGTCCAAAAATCCAGTGGGGAAAACATTAAATCCTGGAATATCTGAAGCAATCTGTGATAAATTACGAGCTCCATGTGGCTCCAACTCTGTGGCACTTTTGGTGGTAGCTCCCACAGCTTCTCTCCTAGGCTGGCTTTGCTCTTTTCTTGCAGCTTTTCTTAAATGACCCATGTTCCTGGCTCTCCCAAATTTCTGGGATTTCTACAAGTTAGGCTTTTCTCTCTTTGTTTCACACACTGGCCTCTCAAGGGCACACTGCCTGGCCTCCCAGGTCTTCTAAAATCTAGGTGGAAGTCTTTTTAACCTTAGACTCTTGATTTCTGCCTGAACCTAAGACCAAAACCTCATGGATGATGCCAAAGCCTGCTGCTAGCTGGAGCAGTAGCCAGGCTTTCTTCCTTCTTGGCTATAGGGTTTGAGTACTTGGATCACCGATCATTTGACCTTGATTCTGAGGAATAAATTCTCTATGCCATTGCCATTTTGGAACTTGGTGTGGCTGCTGCCACCATTCTGGAACATGGTGCTCTATGCATTCTCCTCAAAAAAGTCTTTCACTTTTTCAGTTTTGAGGCTCAAAAGGGTGGAGACTCTCCCCTCCTTGTTATGCCCTCAGACCATTTTTTCTATTCTCCTGTTCCTTCTCAGCAATGGGGATCTTCTCAGCTCTATCTTTGAAGTCCACAAAGACTTATTGATACTTCCTTTTTGTCCAAACTCACATTATAAACGATCTTCCTGGGCTCTTTGTTCTTGATGCTCAACACAAATCTGATTAAATCTCCTAACAATATCCATGCCACTGCACAACATTCGCCTGCCTTCAAATTTCTCCTGCAGATTAACCAGTGCACCACACTTCATCTTAATCTTAGGTAAACTCCCTGGACACAAACAAAATTCAGACAAATTTTCTAACAAGCCATAACACATTTTTTGGAATCCAACAACCAATGCAGTTCTTCCCAGAAGAAACTTCCCCATCCTGGTCTTTACAGGCAAGATTTCTATCAGCATTCTAGTATTCTGAGTTCTGAATAGAATCTCCCATGAAGAACAGCCCAAAGATGTTGCAGCTCTTCTTTTGTAGGTGACATCTCTGAATTCTTCTTATCTTGTCCCATAAACCATTACCAAATGCTTATTATCCACATGGTCAGGCATGTAGTCCCAGCAACAAAACTACTTGTCTTATACCAAATTCTGTCTTAGTTCTTTTTCTCTCATTGTTGGGACAAAATATTCAACACCAAAAAATGAAGGAAGGAAAGGTTTATTTAGCTCACAGTTGGTAGAAGTTTCAGTCCTTTGCTGGCTCCAAGGCAGAGTGCCACATGGCAGAGGGCAGCAGTTAATGGGGGTAGAAGACAGCAAAACAAGAGCAAAAGGGAGGAGTAGAGGTAACAATAGTGGCAGAGAGCAAGTCTATCTCCCTTTTAATTCTTTTTTATGTATGCAGTACAGGATTCACAGGGTCTCACTACACAGATTGGACTTGTAATGATCCTTCCTGTTTTTCAGCCTTCCACACTCTGGAGTTACAGGTGCATGCCACCATGCCCAGTATAAGTTATACTACATCCAGGCTACCTGCCCCAGGGCAAGTGTAGCAGTCACATCCATAATCCCAGAAGCATTTACATCCATAATCCCAGCAGTGTTTGCACCCTTAATCCCAGGGTTGGATCATGAATTAATCATAACCTCAGGTCTGCAGAGTAAAAGAGCCTTCCTTACTAGGGAAGGCAACATTGAATTAGGGCCTGAGTGAACCGAATTTGACAGGTGGCATTAGGGCATAGGAAAATCTACTCTTCTCAGACTGAGACAACAGTGAAGGCAAATGGATCAATGAGAAAGCAATGATTGCTGACAGAAATAAAAAGTCAGTGGGAGTGGCTGGGACATAAGATACTTGAGGACGTTTAGAATCCAGGTCAGAGGACCCTAAATTACAAGTAATAATCTATTAATGAAGGCAGTTAGCTTCATTAAGATTTTACTATCTACCGTCTACTTGGGAAAGAATTGGTAAGGTTTTCACTCTCACTGAAATGTGTCTTCTACCTAAAAATAACAAGATTGCTGTCACCACTTGGTTCTTCTCAGTGAATGAGCTTCTCCTCAGACTCACACTTGTAGCTGAGGCACACAGGGTGCTGCTCACATCTAATGTCTCCAGGGCTCTCTCAGGGCTGGCCCCACCTCCCAAGAGAAGCTCCCCTCAGGGCAGCAGCTTTGATCAAAAACTCCTTTATCTGCAGAGCTGATTTCCACACTCAGCTCAGCTTCTAGCTTGGCTTTTGCTGGGTGCAAAGCAGTTCTCTATGAGCCGCTGTGCTTCATTTCTACCAAGAAACAGATACAGCTTGTCTTGGACAGTCTGAGATCACTCAGTATTCTGCTTTTGATTTGTTTTTCTACTTGGTATTCTGAAAAGCTAAGAGTCTGGGTGAATGCAGGAGTCACCCATGATGTTAGCAATGCAATTCCTAAGAGTCAAGGCTCAGTTCTGGTTTCCTTCTTGCCAACTCAATGAATTACTGGGCAAAGAAATGTGTGAACAACCAAAACACACAGGGAGCACCCTCTTAGCCTATTCTGTTTCTGCTCAGATATGTCAAAAGCAGACTTAATTTATCCTTATACCCATCTATTTTTCAGATGTTATTAGCATTTCTACAATTCTTGTGAAGAGTTTTAGGTATTTAGCAATAATTTCTAAGTAACATAGCAAGACAAAATTGGTCTCAGGCCCAAGATTTATTTTTCCTTGAATACTTTTTGCATGTAACCAAAAATAAGATCTAAATTTAGAACATAGTGGATTTGAATGCAGTGGATAATATTTACAGTTTAAAGCAGCCCATTTGGAGACAGTTAAATTATTTCAGTTTTTTCAAATAATAAAGACACATAGCAAGAAGCTCAGTGCACAGAGGAACTGCATCATAGGAATGTCATGTTAAACCTTCTGGTCAGAAATTCCGGTCACTTTCCCTCCAGAATAGCTTGACACAGGCATGCTCATAAAGTGTTTGTAACTTCAACTTGTTTTTTACATTAAGAGTGGGACTTTTAAAAACCAGTAAATACATGGCTTGGCAAGGGTGAGTGAGTGAGGCCTTCCTGTTCCCTAGCAGGAGTGTTGATTGCTTCCATATTTCTGCAGCATAATTTAATACATACGTTCAGAGGTCTTAGGAAGTATATTTCCTTTCAACATCCATCTTACTTCTAGGAATTATTCTGAGAATATAATCCTAGATATGTACATCACTGTGGCCATATACAATTAACAAAGTCTACATTAGAAACCATGAAAATGTCCTGCTATTGCAGACCAATAAAAGCAGTCTATGACATATATACATACCTATGCATTCACAGCCACTGGGTATGGCCACCATGCAACATTGTGGGAAAATGTCTAGTGACATGGAAAACTGCTTACAGCATGGTCAGTTTCAGTTCCACAGGCCAATAAATACTTCCTGAGATTGTTACAAGCTATGGAAATAACAGGTGATATCAAAGTGGAAAGAAAAATGCTGTGAATACATTTTAGTGGATTTCAAGTACTGTTAAGGGGTATAGAGAAATAAGAATGGGTAGGATAAGGGCCGTGGGAGCTTGGGATGGAGGTGCTTTGTCTATGCTGGTCTGAAAGCTCTTTCCTCAGAGGCAACGTTGGACTTGAACAAAGCAGCCATATACAGCTCCATAAAAGCTTTAAGCAGAAGAAAGTACAAAGGATAGAGGACAGGAACAAGTTTATAATGTCTGGAAGTATATATCTCAGAATGATATAATGGCTATTTCCTACTACAGGGTTACAAATAAGTACGGCTTTTATTTAAAAATTTTTAATCTTGTTTTTTTTTTTTTGTTTTTTAAGCAATATAAAATAGAAACAAAAGGCAGTATTAGAAAGAATACAAAATTTCACTAAACAAAGAAATATGAATTCAACAATGGTTGCTATATTGTACGATGTTATTTTCAAATTAGTTGTTTAGGTTACCAGATATAAACCTGCAATGTTGCTTCTTAAAAAAAAGCAAAACAAATCAAAACAACAACAACAAGAACAATTATCCAAATTAACTTGCATATATATATTAATTTATCTTTTCCTTTATTTTCTCCTTTTCCTCATCCCAGTTTGTCCTTCCCATTGGACAAATTCTTTCCCTTTTACAGTATCCATTATACCTTTCAGATTTTATTTATTCTTTCAGGTTCTCACTGGAGGCAGTGTTTGCACAGGTGGACCTGATTTATTTCACTTACCTAAGAAGTCTCTAGTTGCATCCAATTATCTACAAAGGTATTGAATTTGTCTTTTTTATGGTTGAATAATAGTCCATATGTAAAAATGCCATATCTTTTTTTATCCATTCCATAGTTGGTTTATTTCCAAGATTTAGCTATGACAAATTATACTCTATAATGGACATAGATTCATTTTTAATAAGTAAAAGTAAAAGAAAACAAGATACACTATCGGTGGTATTCCCAAAATGATTGCTTATAGTAACAAAGATAGTTCTTACTCTAGAAAACTACTAGAGTTTATTCTGACAACTTTATGATTCAAGTGGTCTACTTCATAGATTCTTGTTATCTTGGGCTTCTGGGTTTTTTCTTCTCTTTCATAAAGAAGAAGGTGTTGGGAAATAACTCATTTGACCTAGGTAAGAAATTCCATGGATGCATAAGACAGTTTATTGTTTCACATTTGTTAGAGAAATTGGGTCTAGGCCACTATAATGGGCTTGTACATATCAAGGAATAATTATTTTGGCTTAAATTTTTATTAAGCAAAATGCAGTCCACGTAACAAAAATTTAAACCATTAAATGAGATAATCATATCTGTTTCATTGCTTCTTTGTAGTAAAACATTAATAATCCTTTATTCTAGTTCTTTTCTTTACTACAGCACATTACTAGTATCCAGTGTTCCTGCTCTGCATCAGCTCACCAGAACGGATCTCTTTTCTAACTGTAGCTTTGTACCCACTGATCAGCATGTCATCACCCCTTTCTCTTTCTCACTATCCTCAGCTTTTGGTAATAGCTATTTACTGTCCACATCTGTGGCACAGTTACCCTGATTTGCACATCATGTAGTCTATATGGACATCGTCACATGTTCCATAAGTATGTACTTGTTATGGATTTGGCACAGCAGCTCACTCTGTAGCCCTGCTGTGTAGTGATCCTGCTGTATTAAGCCTCTCCTGTGCTGGGATTACAGGCATATGCAACCACACCCACACTGGGTGGCTGGCTCAATGCACCCTGGGGCAGGACTGCCACCACATGTGGTCCCGGGGAGTGAACCCAGTCTCTGCCCTTGTCTAAGGAGACACTTAATCTACTGAGCTATCTCTCCAGCACAATTTTTATGTGTCAAATATTAAAAATGAAGTAGGAGGTTGTAACCCCTCACACATGACTTCTAATGACAAATAACACACAAATAAGTGAAGGTGAGCTACATACGACCACATAATCAGGGCTTCTAAGCACTGAATCATCACATCTCTCCCCAGTGAAATAAATGCTTCAGTCTTTGGTCCATTTTCTGATAAGTAGTTAATAAATGATCCAGGAGAAAACATTTATTGGCAGTTATGTTGTATAGTTTTTTTTTTTTTTTCATTTAAGTCAATTTGATTTGATCTACAAACATTTATTGTTTGCTGTGGAAACAGAAAGAAATGTGATTAGACCCATGAGGTTGGCTGGCTCATTGGGATATAGAAGGTCTTGGGGATCAGGAACTATTCTTTGGCCCACAATGTGAAGTTAACAATGCAGATATTTTTGACCATGTTTTTGCAAGAAGGGAGAAGCTTTGACCTCTATTGGGATAAATTTTTATGGATAATTTTATTGTAAAATTGTTATTAAATATGTGTGAGTTCGGAATAAGCATATCTTTGGGAATTTACAAGAAATATGAATATTTTGGAGGAAAATTAGGGAGAAGATGACTTGTTCACAAATTTTTACTGTAGTTTGTCTCTGCCTAAAAGATTTTTAGGGTTTATCTGATCTCTAATATTGTATTAGACTTTGTCTTTTAATAAAAAGAAGGAAAGATTAAGCATGAAAGGAGGCTCACTGAGTAGAAATTTTAATTAAAATTGAAAGTTTTCAATAACATATTAATTAAATATTTAACTGTATTCAATGTTCTTTTAGCTGCATTTATTGTTTAAAAATTAACCTCTCTGTAGATATAACAAGTTTATGGTTTAAAGTGGATGATAAAGCAGACAAATCTTCATGTTTTATGTAGAACAAAGGCTCTCAGAAAGCCTAGGTAGAACAGAGGATAAGGAGCATTACACTTTCTTGGATTACATTTAAAGCAAACAATACATCAGTCTAAATTGCTGACTAATAGAGGAGGTAGGAACTGTGGTGCTATCTCTAAGGGCCATTAGGATCTTTGGAATTACTTAATTTTTAGCCAGAAAAGGATTGCCCTTCAGAAGGCATGATTTAAAACATGATCTGTAAGAAATAATGGAAATCATATTATTTAATTTATTTATGTTTGTTACCAGGAATTGAACTCATAACCTCATGCTTACCAGGCAGGAACTGTCCCATTGAGATATATCCTCAGCTCCTCATACTATCATAAAATGAATTGCTGATTTCAATCTATTTCACAAAAGTTGCCAGTAATAAGTCAAGATTCCACAAATAGGTATCATTTATTTATCTATAATACTTTATGGGAATAAATAAAAATAGCTGGGAAATGCAATTAAAATGGTACTACAACAAAATACTTGAGACAATTAACTTATAAGAAGTAAAGTTGCTTTGGGCCTCTGAGGAGGGTCCTGGACAGCAATAATGTCAAGCCTGTGCCAGAGCCTAACGCCTGCATCACCAGTGAGCAATCAGAGAGAAGCTGGTGGGTTGGGCTTGCACAGTGTCCTTTGAGAGTTTGCCCTCCCAGTGACCAAATGACCTCCCATCAGGCTCCACCTTCCCAGGGCTTCACCACCTGCCTGTAGCACCACCTCAGGGACCAAGACAGACATTTGTGGGACGCCATCCACACACAATTTATAGCACATAGCAGAATACAGGAAGCACCTGGTAAGAGTCCCCATTGCAAATTATGCCGTGGATTGACAAACAGCAATCAATCAGTTGGCGGTACTGTAACTATTAAAACAGGCATCACAAAGAGTATATTCTAACTTTTTCATTTTACAACAAAGAGGCTCTGGATAATGGGACATTGCCACTGTACAACTAACAGTTGTGTTCAGTTTTTTTGACAGGATGGATATAAAGGAAGCATTCTTTAAAACACA
Organism: Ctenomys sociabilis; assembly: GCA_004027165.1. NCBI lineage: Eukaryota > Metazoa > Chordata > Mammalia > Rodentia > Ctenomyidae > Ctenomys > Ctenomys sociabilis. The sequence goes on from PVKA01007337.1 coordinate 73,457, forward strand.
TTGCTAAGTACACATGTCCCTGAGCAGTGTGTTTTCTACATCCCACTGAGGAAGAACTGCCTACAGGATCCTCCCGAGTGGTGGCCTATTAGTAGTGATTCTTTATTTGCTGTCTTTTTAGGCTGGCCTCTGAGATGGAGCATTTGAAGTACACAGGCCTAATGAGCCTTTCCCTTATTGTACTGAAGGTGCTAACTTGTAAAGTGCAAAACAGTTTTAGGTCTTGAAAGATGGTGCAATGGCATCTTAAGTTCTCTAAAGTATATTTGAATAACACAGGAGAAGGTCAAGCTCAAACAAGATGTAACATTTTAAAAGTTTACAGTGTTCAAATGAACTATTTTAAATCTCAAGTTGTAGATATTTTGGAACATTTCAATGCAATATATAGGAATCCAAAGGACATTGTCTTTAGAATTTATTATTGAGAAACTAAGAGAACATACAGGTAAAATTAGAATATAAACAAAACCAGTAAGTTCTAGCAGTAAAATTAAGATAAATTATTCTGGTATCTACAAGAAAATTGAAACAAAATGTTTTCGTAGGGGAACTGCAATAATCTCAGATTATAAAAGACTCTAAGTGACAACATGTGCTATAGCTCCTTTACACTAGTTGTAAATCTCCCCTTCTGTCAGGCAAACCTCACAGTCCGTGACTTGTAACCTCAAAAGTTCATACTGAACCATGGCAGTGGTTTTGAACCATAAACCAAACACCAATGAACTTTTCCTTGTTTCCTTTATATATATAAATGTGTAATTCCAAGTCCAGGTATTAACTCCCCCTACTCTTTGGTTCCTTTGTGCAGATGAGGTACAAGAACCACAGTTTAGAGACTAAGCTCTGAAATGTCTTCTTGCTTTAAGTTCTAAAATTCTAAGCTATGCCAGAATAACTCTTCATGTTTGATTCATTAATCTCCAATTTAAATAATATTAATTATTCATCTGGATAACATTTCTTTTGTGAATAATGATTCACCTTCATATGGCTACTTATTATTTGACCATTTAAAATATTTATATTAATCCTTTGTTCTCTGGGGAAAAAAAATAAATATGCTAGACAACTTAGTATGTCAGTAGCTTAATAGACTTTACATTTTTCCCCATGTCGAAAGTATTTAGTGACGTGTTACAGTTTATAATTAATAGAAGTACATTACTAAAGGAAATATATCACATACAGGATATTACCAGCTCCACTGAAAGAAACAATTATGGGGTAAACTTTAGGGTCTATCCTAAGACCTTCAGCCTAAGAACTATGCAGTACAAATGGAATTGTCTGCATGTATGATTTTTCCGCAGCTCTTAGACTTGACCTAGAAGTAAGGACCTGATGGTCCTTCAGATGAACTTTGTGATTGAATTTCATATGGTCAAGTGAGTTACATTTCTATCAATTTCCTTTTTGATTTGTCAAATATGCAGAAAGTATGTCCCTACAGATGACCCTGATTAATTTAATGGCCATTAGTTAGTCATTCTAGATGCTTTTCATTGTCAAGTGCATCTCAGAAGAATCTCATTTCCATTTCCAGGACCCTCCTTCACACCCTGGGAGGAACAAAATCTCTTCTCCTTGCATTCTAGAGAGTCTCAGGCGACACATTGCTACCTGTCGTGCATGGCTCTAGAAGGGTTAGAACTTGACTTCTTCCCTTAATGCTTAGTTTTTCATTGCTGAGTCAGTGACATATCTACCTAAAACTAGCATAAGGAGATCCATTACTGCTTAAAGTTGTTCTCCCAAATAAAGACTATAAATTTTAGTGTATGCACTACTGAGGCAAGCCACATTAAAACTCAGTGATCAAGAAATTCACATAGTCATAAGGGGGAACAGCATAACCTACCAAACATACTGTCTTATCATTATTTTTAATTTGGAAAACAATGTCAGACATTCTTAAAAATATTAAAGGACAACAAACATAAGTTTAGGAAATGCCTTTGAATTATATGGAACCTACATGAAAACTAAAGTTGCATCAATTCTGGAAATGACAACCAATTGAAAGATGCCACCGAAACCACTGCACTACCTAAGGCTTTATTAACATAGTAAATATTCTACTAAATTAAATTACATTACTATAGGGCGCATTTCACATTTAGGGCTTAATCTGTAAAACTAGACATTTATAGGCATTTTTCTGTCCATGTCTGAAAATCACAGTTTTTCATATGTATACTAGGAATGTAACCCTGTGAATTTTGAGAGTCCTCTGTATTCTTTTACATATTGGTAAAATTGGATAGCTCCAGATGGTTTTATTGGTAAGTTTAGCTATATATTTTTATCTGAGCTCATGCATTTAGCTAATTTTCTGTCAGCTACTTCTATAAATCTTTCTACTCTGCAAAGTGTACCAATCTAAGATATAGCTCATACACCATTCACAACCATTAGACAACTGAAGTGTAGCTTCATACACTTTGTTTACACCAATCTATTCATTCTATGTATATAAGTATTAAATGAAATGTATACATAACAATTAAAACACTTTCAATAAAAATTAAAAGTATGAAGTGAAAAGGATTTACTAAAAATTGTTTTTGAATTAGATGTGGGCAAGAAATTTGTTGGCTAAGAATAGTAGCACCCACTTGTGATCCCAGCATGTGGGAGACTGAGGCAAGAGGACCACTGCCAGTTCGAGGCCAGCTTGGTTTGCCAAAGAGAAAGTAGAGAAAATAAAAAACAAAGAAATTTGTTGAAGATTAGGGAGGAAAATATTAAGATTTTGTACTCTTCTTTCCAAATATCTTTGAGTTCTCATTCTACTGAAAGGTGCTAATGAGTTACTGACAGAGAGAAGAAAGACATCTTGGATCCTTTTATAAAGACAAGCATTTTGGTACTATGCCAGAAGACTAATTAACATTTAGTAGTTGTAAGTTATTTTTAAAAAAAATAGACTTATCCTTTACATTTTTAAATTTATTTATTTATTTATTTAGTACAGCGTCTCATTACGAAGCTCGAATTGAACCTGGGTCCTTGCTCTTGCCAGGTAGACACTTAGACCGCTGAGCTATCTCCCCAACCCCTTAAGTTAAAATTAAAATCTTAAGGTTTGTATATATATCTTGTTTTTACATATCTTTGTTTTAACTAAAATTTTCAATTAGCCCATAACTATTTCAATTACCTGTTTCAATTTCCTATTTCAATTACTTATTTTTCTGTTATCACAGATGAGGTAATTCAATATTTTTAATTTACAGGAATTGAAATTCGCAAAATACTTTAGTCACCTCAAAAAATACATGTTATATAAAAGTATAAAATCGAAGTCCAGGTTTTAAGGAAAAGGAAAAAAAAGAGGGACAGAGAATAATAAAGCCAGTTTTCTTCAGTTCTAAGATTTAGTCCATTTTAGTTTTTTAACATCAAGGGAAAGACACAAAATGACTGTAAAATTCATTCCCAAATTCAAAAGCAGAAAGAATAGAAGGAAGAAAAAATGCAAAACAAATTCTACCGGCAAAGCAGAGAATTCCCTGATATTGATAAAAAGCGAATCAGTCTGGCTAGATTGTTTGGATACTAAAGTTAGTAGCCAGTCTGGCTGAAATAATATATATTTAAAACCCAGAGTTACATCACAATATAACTACTTCAGGGTAAATTTATGAGATAACCTTAGGCTAACGGTATGGGTGGGGCGCTAAGGGGGTATGTTCTGGAATGAGGTCCTCAGGAAAAGGAAAGCCCACAGGTTGATGTTAGCCAACTCAGCTGCAAACATCTTTATTTTCCAGCCCTTATATTCGTCATTATCAAGCATTACATTCTTGTGTATTGGCATAATTGTTTGAGCGCATGCGTGGTGGCCTACGCTAGTTCTTAGATACATGTATTCCACTGTGCACATGTGCTAGACAGTAGGGTTATATCCTCATGAGTTCACAAATGTCCTGGGCTTTGAAGCAACCCAAAGTGGCTTCCCACATAATAGTAGTTCATTTAAAAAAAAATTAGGTACAGGGAGATAGCTCAGCAGCATAAGTATGTGCCTGTCACGTGCAAGATCCCAAGTTTGATCACACAACTACCTTAGGTGCTTGAACTCGACACCACAATCCAACACAGTCCAGCATTCTGCAACCATAGGGAGTTATTCAAAGAAATTGTCGACCATATCCATTTACAGCTCAGCTTAATATTATGGGCTCACGATGTATACTTCACTTTTATACTTTTATACTTTTCTGTTGGATGGTTAAGACCTAGGTAGGTCAAAACTTATATACCAACACATGAACTTTACATTTCCTATGTCGTCATTGAAGTCTTCTCAGGGTTTATCTTGTAGTCCTGTACATTATTCTGTAGTTCCTTTGTCTGTGTCATCCATGTGGATGAGTCATGGCCAATGCTTGACCAGATTACTCTCTGTGAGAGCCTGAGAGAAAGTTTTCTCTTCATGTGACTCTCCCCAGGCACACTATAGAACTTCAATCTCTTTCCTCTGTGGCTCTACAATCTCCTTGTTCAGAAAATTTGGAGCTCACCTGAGTCTCATGATATTGCAGTACAGGTTCTCCTATGTCCTGAGTCTTCGCTGACCTTGAAAGGCTAGGTCCAAACTGTTGGCTGGCCTTGTGGCTCTTCTATTTCTCCAACTCTGACTTGGGATCTTAGGTTGTTAACCATCCAGAAGAAAAGCTGATTAGTATCCTGCAGCATATGCCATTCACTTTGCCATATCTGACTCAATTGATTTTACTTGTTGTACATTTCCTTTTGTATTTCTGCTTTTCGCTTGTTATACTAGGGAGACTATACGATATTTACACATGTGTGTCTGGTTTATTTCACTTATGAGTATATGTTCAAGTGGCATCCACTTCAGTATAAATGCTTCAAACTTATTCTTAATAGCTGAGTAATACTCCATTATATA